>VACF01000759.1:0-63279 GCA_006891605.1 Pleurozium schreberi | reverse complement strand
TGAGGGGAGAGACGCGAATGACTGAGGTGCCACGTGGGTGCTGCTGCCAACTCGGATTTTGTATRGGCCAGCTCACTTCCATCATGGTTCGGATGAGTACTGTACTGTACTGTAAGTTACTAATAAGGAATGAGAACCCATTTTATTTAACCTGCCTAAGTTAAGCTTACCTTAAATATCAACACCCAAAATTAGATGCATGAATGGGGAAAGAACTGCTCAATTGTCATTAACGTAACTGCACCAGTGAGCTCACTGAATGGGGAGTCTCATCACCTGGCGCAACGGCAGCCTCTGGGGTTCCAGGCCACATCATGTCGCACAAATCTGCCCTAATGCATGAGTAAGTAATTCTTTACGAGAATCAGGAGCTCACTTTCCATTAGCAAATATCTACGACCATGACGAAGTATCATGCTTCCGCTATAAAATTTCAGAATTTGCACGTTTGAGATTCAATTGCAGTTTTGTTGAAGGTTTTGCAGGCTCGGTCTGGAGCGTCCATGTGTTGGGATAGCAACTTAGTTCCTGCATCGATTATACCGACCGACGTTGCTTTTTTCCTGAAGCCCAGCTAGCTGCAGCATGAAGCCCACTCGTCTCTCATGTCGTGCAATGCACAAAGTGCTACTAGACAAGAACATGAATTATATATATCAAGCTTTGCATGCCGGCAAAACTTGCCAAAACATGCCAAGG
Source organism: Pleurozium schreberi (assembly GCA_006891605.1). Classification (NCBI taxonomy): domain Eukaryota; kingdom Viridiplantae; phylum Streptophyta; class Bryopsida; order Hypnales; family Hylocomiaceae; genus Pleurozium; species Pleurozium schreberi. Next base: position 62,580 of record VACF01000759.1, on the reverse strand, counting down.
GGAGTCACGATGTCCAGGGCTTCCCCGATTGGGGAGTCGACGATGCATGGCCGAACGCGAGTCAGAGCGTCGGGGATATGATCGACTCACGGCGTGGATAAGGCGGCTTTGGGGTTTGGTCCTGGACTCAGCTAAAGTAGTGTCCTGTACAGTCGGGATGGTCCAATATTCTTACAAACCGGACCTATTGTAGCGTCATGCAAAGAATTTTGCATAAGTTACGTGGCAATCGTAAAGTTTGTCCTGTGTTTGTAAACAAATATCAGAGGAAGCTTTCACTAGGAATAAGGTAAGACAGCCCATTGCGGTTATTTCTTCCATTGTGGTGACCTATGAAGTGGCCCCATTGTGGGTTTTTTTAGTTTTGCTAGATCTGGGCCACAATCAATGTCTTACATGGTTGTGATGGAATGATTAGTGACCACATAAGGCACTTCCAACTTTTGAGAGTGAAATTCATTACAAGGATTGACTTTTTAGGCATTCCATGTTAGAAAATACTGTGATTGCATTAGGTAGTGAGATGACCATCATGGATTCAGATTTTGTTGGCTATGGGGTGGTCTACAGACCGTGTTGGGCCATGGACAATTGAACACTTCAAATATTCCTAGCAAATTCATACTTTATCAAAAAAAATATAATTTCAATTGCACTTGCTGTTTCTCACACTTGTCTTCTAAGTGGGGGAAAAATTGAAAAATTTCAACAGTAGCTTGAGGCCAAACTCCAAATTTTGACCACAATGGGTTGTCTTACCTTAGTACAGGCAATCGTAAGGTTAGTTTGTCCAGTGTTTGTAAACAAATATCAGAGGAAGCTTTCACTAAGAATAGTACAAAAGAAATACGGCACCAAATTCCATCATACAAGTAGAACTTCTCTCCTAGTGCATGGTACCCAGACGTTGCACTACAAGGAGGTTTTTGCATGCCACAAAGGTTGTTCGCATGAAGGAACCGACCTGAAGGCGACATCATGCTTCTGGATGCAACATCGTGCTTMTGGGTGCAACATCCTAGATAAAATATCCACTTTTCTATGAACATTTAAAATTATGTGGCATGTGTCAACCAATGAATCATAGGGAGACCGGGAGGGTGATACTGAGGAGGATATTATATTTCATAGTGTAATTATACCTCCCCAAACTTTCTATTTCTAGATCTCTCAAAGCTTTGGTGCTTAGAGCTCCACATCTCGTCCGGTCGTTCATGTGAATAGGCCCAAAGAGGTGCAATGAATGACCATTTGTAGATGTCAACTTCCAACATTATTTTTGGAAAGAATGTTCTTCAAGTTGGACCCACCTAGAAACTCCGATCCATTATTGCAAGTTTTGCACAAGGAGGATATGTAGTAAGAGAGCTTCTAACTTATTYGTACCTTAGTTTTGGTCCTCCAAGGAGTTTCGTCCTATGATTTCACCGAACTCTAGCTAATGGTCCTGCATAAATACACTTTACAATTAATTCTAATTCAATTCATGCAATAAAATTACCAAAGTTTTTGCAATCCTCATCATTTTTATCAACACACCTCTAAAAATATTCACCTTCCATTCCATTGCTTCAAATTCATCCAAATTCCTTATTTGGTTAGTTATAGGTGGTTCTACCTTAGTACTAAAGTCAATTTGAATGAAAAAGGATAARTGTTTCTTGCAACTATCCTAGTACCATGACTACCATCTTGTAACTAACTTTTATRCCTCTCATTTACAAAAAAAAAACTCTCAAATTCATGCATTCTTCATCTTCCAATGGAAAGTCAAAAGTAAAACTTCAAAAATCAAGAAACTAACTATCTATTTGAAACCCCACTATTTCCTCTATTCTCTATTTTTTTTCCTTTAGTTTTCAGCTGAGCTAGCTCTAAGTRACACTCTTAAAAATTCAAGTAATAAAGATTAAGATAGATGCACTCAAATGTGCAATCTATATTTGGGTCATGAATAATCATTCAAAAGACCAAAACCACCACAAACTTTAAAATCGATTTAATAATGGGAGTTGAAGAGTTCTSAGAGGCAACCAACAAAATTTGAAGTATTCAATGCTTCTCGCTCTAAATTAAGAGGGAGTTGTATTAGTGGATACTCTACACTTTCAACATTTAAAATTCTCAAAATATTATTTGAATTCTTGAAAATATAAAAACAACTTGGGTTGAATTTCTCCTCCTATTGCTAGCACCTTCAATGAGAAAATTGGTAGAACCAGAAGAAGTGCCATTAGCCGTGAGTGATGCTTCTTTACTATCAGCCTTGTGTTGGATAATACTTCCCAATGTTCTGGAAAAAAGTGACGGCTAGTTCAAAGTTAGCCGGTGGAATTGCAATTTGAAAATATTGGTAAAAACCCTCGTAAAAAAATATGTAAGTTGTCTATTTTGAATACAAAAATATTAGAGAAAATAACCGGACTACATACTTGAAAAAAAAGGCTCAATATCGAAATGGAAGGAATTTAGCCGGTACAACTCAAAAAGTTTCCCGAACACTGATGCTTCCTATTCCTTCCTAAAAGAATAGATGCGTTGACTAGTCGTGAACCCATCATGGTATAACTGACTAACCGACGACCACCGGAAGTTCCAGGGAAACCAAGCCAGTCCGGCACTGACCGGCTGCTTGGCAAGTTGCAACTGAAGGAACTATTCAACTATTGTACTTAGTATAAAGTCATCCACATCTGGTGTGGGTAACTTAGATGCAGCCCTTTTTTTTTGGTTTTTGAAAAAGTGCCAGGATGGCGATCACTTAAAATTTGGTGAAGCATTTTATTTCTTTGTACATCCATCTTTTGTACCATAAAACACTTTTCAATCAAATTCATACACTTTTTCATCCAAATTTGACAATTTCATCCATACTTTAAATTGGATTGAAACTTTTCTGGCGAAAAAAAGATTTTCACTATGAAATGGTGCTTTCTGGCTCCATTTCGCCCAAAAAAACACATCTAAGTTAGATGTAAGTTAGGCTTGGTGTCAGTCTCCATTTCTCTGGAGATTTAAGGTGGGACCCTAGGTGATCACTAGACTCTGAATTTACGTCAACCTAGACACACGGTTGTCCAGAGTTCTTTCGTTCTCTCTCTCAAACAGGGTCTCTTCCGGTATCTGCAGGAAGGTCGCAAAACGAGAACCCAGCTGCCGTTAGCAGTGCCATGAGTGCACCATCCCTGCCTGCACCGAAATTGAAGTTTACGAATCCTCCCTGCCGATCTCCCACGACGCACTCACTGACCGGAACGACGAAGCCGCCACGGCACCCACCACACCCACGACACCCACCACCTGGAAGGCTGGAAGCAGCCCAGGCCGAAGCCGAAGCCGTGCTCCCCAGTTCTCTACATGTAGGCCTTTTGCAGTTCCTTTTGGCGAAAAGGGATGGAGGGCAGGAGACGACGAYGGTCGACGGTGCAGAGGGAGGTCCGGGTTGGACTGGAACTTCCCGTCACTTCCCGTCACTTCTCCGTCGATCGATCGATCGATCATTGGAGGCGTTTGAGTTGCGATGCCAAAGGGGAAGCTCTACTGTACAGTACTGTACTGTACAGAAGGAATGTGGACGTTGGAATCCTCAAGTGAAAGAGGACAGTGAGGAATCTGGGAAAGCAGCGGCGATGGTGGGGAAGATATTTTGGAGACTGTAGAGGTGCGCTAGATACTGGAATCGACTGATGCCTACTGTAAGTTACTGTAGTGTTGAGTCTTTTCCTTTTGCTGGTGCCGGCTTTGGAATTTCCCGGCTTTAGAATTTCCCGGCTTTAGAATTTCCCGGCTTTAGAATTTCCGAAACGGAAGAGAACTACACTGAATAGTGAAATTAGGTTGCCCCTCACTAATTTCTCAACATTCCACATTATATAAATATTTACTGTACATGTACAAGAATGCACTATTTTTGAATTAGTTAATGGTGTAGTTGGGACTCATGAACCTCCATGTGTAGAATTGGAAGTATTTGTAGAAATATTTGTTGACTTTGATGGCTTGTAGTGTAACTTTCTTGGGGTAAGGCAACCTAATTGTAAAGTCAACCTAATTTCACTATTTAGTGTACACTAAATAGTGAAATTAGGTTACCCCTCACTAATTTCTCGACATTCTACACTATATAAATATTTATCTCTTACTTTACAAGAACGCACTATTTTTAATTTAGTTATTGGTGTGGTTGGAACTCATGAACCTCCAAGTGTACAAATGGAAATATTTATAAAAATATTTGTTGACTTTGATGACTTGTAGAGTAACTTTCTTGGGGTAAGGCAACCTAATTGTAAAGGCAACCTAATTTCACTAATCAAGTGTAATGATTTTGGGCCAGGGTGAACTGACCCCCTCATTGCCCTTGTGAGAAGATAAATGTAGAAATTGCCCCCTATTTTGTGCCAAGTCAATTTTGTATTTCTTCACCTCTTCTAGCTAATTTGGGGCCTCTGAATCTCTGATTGGAAATATGAATTGAGAATTTGCAAATTTTGTCATACATGGGAGGTAAAAGAATTCCATTGTTTTCCCCAGGGATAAAAAAAAAGGGGCAATGAGGGGGTCAATTCACCCTGGCCATGATTTCAGCTACTCTCCCAATGGAATCAGCGAAGTTTCACTCTCTCAAGATGGCCAGGGTGCATTGACCCCCTTATTGCCCCGTTTTTTACTCCTGGAGAAAACATTGCATTTTTATACTTGCTACATATGATAAAATTTGCAAATTCTGAAATGGTATTTGCAATAAGAGGCCTCTCATTCGCTAGCGGGTGGTGAAGACATTCAAAATTGACATAGCACAAAATAGGGGGCAAGTTTAACAATTACCTTTTGACAAGGCAATGAGGGGATCAATTGGCACTGGCCGTATGGTTAGACCATGTTGAAAATATTTTTTTTAGTTTTATGAACTATTTTCCTACAATTCCCATATTTAACCCATTTTTCAAGTACCAAGTTTTGACACAACCCTCTCAACTTAACTCTTAAAGGATGGATTGGTCACCATGAAAATCCCCCATTTTGATATCGTGGGAATCACTTGTTTAAGAAAATCCCAACACTCATTAGAAGTCAAAGTATTGTAGAAGATCTCCTCTTTTCACACAAAACTCTAAGAATGAATAGTTGCACTTCTGTCCACACAATAAGATTCTTTGTCACTCATCAAATACAGAACGTCCGCCTCAACATTTAAGGGTTAAACTAGGAATTTTACAAATTTTTCTATTGGAAGTTCAAAATTGTGATAGGGTTCTCTTAACTTTTTTCCATTTTCACCACCTAACAATGAACTAATCATAGTTGACAATTTTCTCCAAACATTGTGATAGTGCTACGCAAGCTTGAGGCATATATTGTTAACCCTTAAAGGACGGACCTATCACTACTGCGAAAGGCAGGGTGCAATATGTAGTGCTTGACCGAGGGGAAAAACATTGTTCACGCACATGTTTAGCTTTGAAAAAATTGTACAAACCAATACCTGATGCTATCCATTCAAAAATTACGAAAAAGGTAGCGTGGCACAAAATACTTTCATGTGAAACTCTTTGCTATCTTCATAGAATTAGGACTACCTAAAAATATGGAAACAATTATAGACACTAAATTTGACTTTTCATGATGATTGACAAATACATGTGTATTTACTTTCACAAAAAGAATGGTTGAAAATTGGTGAGTATCCACTCACTAGATGAGTTTTTTGCCTTCCAAAGGACAAAAAACGTCCTGCTTGTCCTGCAAGGGTTAGAAGAAAAATCCAAGTTGGATGGAAAATTTTGATAATGGATTTGGTTCTATTCCCAATTTTCTAAATAGATGGAATTTGTTGTAATNCTATTTTGTGCCGCGTCAATTTTGTATTTCTTCACCTCTTCTAGCTAATTTGGGGCCTCTGAATCTCTGATTGGAAATATGAATTCAGAATTTGCAAATTGTCGTACGTGGGAGGTAAATGAATTCCATTGTTTTCCCCGGGGGGAAATAAAAGGGGCAATGAGGGGGTCAGTTCACCCTGGCCATGATTCTGCTACTCTCCTAATGGAATCAGCAAAGTTTCACTCTCTCAAGACGGCCAGGGCGCATTGACCCCCTTATTGCCCTGTTTTTTACTCCTGGAGAAAACACAGCATTTTTATACTTGCTACATATAATAAAATTTGCAAATTCTGAATTTGTATTTGCAATTAGAGGCCCCTCATTAAATATGGGTGGTAAAGACATACAAAATTGACACGGCACAAAATAGGGGGTAATTTTAACAATTACCTTTTGACAAGACAATGAGGGGATCAATTGGCCCTGGCTGTATGGTTAGACTGTGCTGGAGATATTTTTTAGTTTTGTGAGCTATTTTCCTCCAATTCCCATATTTAACCTATTTTTCAAGTACCAAGTTTTGACTCAACCCTCTCAACTTAACCCTTAAAGGATGGATTGGTCACCATGAAAATCCCCCATTTTGATACCGACATACTGTGGGAATCATTTGTTTAAGAAAATCCCAATACACTCATTAAAAGTCAAAGTATTGTAGAAGATCTCCTCTTTTCACACAAAACTCTAAGAATGAATAGTTGCACTTTTGTCCACACAATAAGATTCTTTATCATTCATCAAACACAAAACATCCGCCTCAACATTCAAGGGTTAAACTAGGAATTTTACAAATTTTTCTATTGGAAGTTCCAAAGTGTGATAGGATTCTATTAACTTTTTTCCATTTTCACCACCTAATAATTAACTAATTGCAATTGACGATTTTCTCCAAACATTGTGATAATGCTACGCAAGCTTGAGGCATATATTGTTAACCCTTAGTGGACGGACCTATCACTGTTGGGAAAGGCAGGGTGCAATATGTAGTGCTTGATCGAGGGGAAAAACATTGTTCTTGCACATGTTTAGCTTTGGAAAAATTGTACAAACCAATACCTGATGCTACCCATTCAAAAATTGCAAAAAAGGTAGTGTGGCACAAAATACTCTCATGTGAAAATCTCTACTATCTTCATAGAATTAGGGCTACCTAAAAATATGGAAGCAATTAAAGACACTAAATTTGACTTTTCATGATGATTGACATATACATGTGTATTCACTTTCACAAAAAGAATGGTTGAAAATTAGTGAGTATCCACTCACCAGATGAGTTTTTTGCCATCCAAAGGACAGAAAACGTCTTCTTTGTCCTACAAGGGTTAGAAGAAAAATCCAAGTTGGATGGAAAATTTTGATAATGGATTTGGTTCTATTCCCAATTTTCTAAATAGATGGAATTTGTTGTAATGGTCTCTTGAAATATGATAGCATTATTTACCAAAGAAGTAGAGGGCTCTTTGGCATCCTTGAAAAGGGGACCCTTACAATGAACAAAATTATCATATATATTTCCTCAACGATTCCCAAATCCTTGAATTAACAAATAAGTCTAATCCAAGTTTCTAACAAAATTTAATATCTTTTCGAGCATGGAAAGGATTTTTGCTTGCTCATACAATGTTATGGAGGTGTCAAACACCAAACTAGACAAGAAACCAATGTAGAAAATAGAAGGTTGACACTATACAAATAGCAGGGGGGGGGGGTCATTGCAAGAAAGGGTGGTACTATTTCCCGTCACAATGGGGCTATACTTTCTTATTGTTTGCTATAACTTTTGAAGCACAAGTCCAATGAACATGAAATTTTTATTGAACATGTCTAACTTAATGGTAATCGGATCCCTTATTTTTTAGAAGTAAAAAAAATCACTTTATATTTAAAAAATTGTTTTTCTTAGTTTGTCACACTTTGAAGTTTAGGGGTTTTCGCTACATTACAAGTCCCCAAATTTAATGATCTCAAGTTGAAACTTTCATGGTCTATTTAAATAGTAGGAAAGCATCTATCTACCAAAGGGAATTTGAAAATATGTTATTTTATGTCCTCCACATGTGTACAAACAACACTCCCATTGCGCGCCATTTTTAGATCATTTGAAGATGGTTTTTAGATCATTTTTTTGGTGAAATCTCATCACCATCAACTCTTCCCAAATGGCCAATTTTTAGTTTGTAAATAAATGTATTTTTCTACTTTTTGTAAATTAAAATGTGAAATTGCAGTGACAAAGTAGTTCCTTGAAATTTTGCACTTTTTTAGTTCTCCTACTTAGAGAATTTTTCTATGGTTTTCCTTCGTAAGGTATCTTCTTTGTAAAAGTGTACGTGAAACATATATTGTATTATTTTTAAAAAATGTTTTTGTAATTTTAAAGTACTCCCAAAGAAAAAAATGAGTACTATAAAAAATGCTACACTTTTTGCACACCCTTTTTCGCAATGACCCAGGGACAAAACATGTTTGCTCAGTGAATATAATTAAAAGTTGTTTATGGGATGGAAAAAAATTATTTTCATCCAATTCTTTTAGATCCATTGAGGAGTATGCAAGTGTGGCCATCCAATATTTAGTGAATGATGGTTATAATATTCTTAGAAAAATGATGATTCCCAACATATAGATTACAATGTAAATTATTTTGGCAATTTATGCTCTATTCTTTGAATTTGAATTTATGCTATAAGAAAGTTTTTTTTTGAATTTGAGACTTACTTCTAAAATGAGGGTTATTGAGTCTAGTTTTTATAAAATTCGAAATTCAAAAAATCCCAAATTTGAATATTTTATAGAAATAATTTTATAGCAATTTGAACTATTGACCTATTTCCCGTGGAAAGATGATTTTTTAGTTTTAAAACAAACTAGAATTTTGGAATAAGACATGTAATTTCTGAGAATTTTCAAAATAGAACTTTTTAAGCCATTGAAATTGTCATGTAGCTCGGTCCTAAAACCAAAATCTAGATAAATTAGCAGTCAACCAATTGAAAAAAAATATGAAAGCATTTTAATATCACTTTGAAGGTCACTTTTACTTGAAGTCTATTTGTTAGGAAATGGTTATAGGGACAAATTTGGGCTTCTAGTCATACCTAAATGTGCCCAAATAAGCAACTGAGCATTCTATAGAAAAGAGACAAAATTAAATATAGGTATGTCCATTCTATATAAAACCACAATCTCACATTTATTTATACCTTTTCTTGTAACTTTTAGAAAGAAATGTGAAAATGTTATGTGAGAAATTGTAACAATAGGTTAGAAGGGTGATTGCATTAAACTTGTGCTTTTAGAACACTCATCAAATGAAATTAGGGTGGTGGGTCATTGATCTTGAACCATTTTAAAATAGTCATGACCTCCACCTACTAACATTTTTATAATTTTGCACCAAATGTGGTTGAAAATTCTTATCAATTTCACTTCATATTGGATCAATCACAATTCCACTTGTATTTGAGTCCACTCAAGTAATTTTTTTCCAAAAAATTACAGGCAACTATGAGCAATTTATATGAGATATCTATACTGAATAGGAATATTAAAGGGACCAACCAATTAAGGGGACTAAATGAGGGAAACTATAGATGTTCGAAACATGATGTACAACCCCTGGACACTTCAATCACTATTGATGTACAACCCCTCGAAGATATTTATACAATGTGAAATGTCAATTAATTAGTATGGGTCCCCTTAATATCCCTATTCAATGTAGATCGTAAATTTGGGTGGCCAAAGGTTGTTCTACCTTTCATTTAGAATCAATAGAATAAACAACTCAATATGGTTATGCCACTTTTAATTACTTTTGGACTTTTGAAAGTCCAAAATTAATAATGGTCATTAGGAGAAAAAAAAGGGTTATTGGAAGATAATACAAAACATAGGAAAATCTATGTAAGGCATCAGAAGATCTATGCAAAACATGTGGAGATTTATAAAAAATTGGGAGATTTGTGAAAACATATGGAGATCTCCCAATGTTATAATGTGGATATTTTTGGATAGTCCAAAAGTAGTTAAATACTTAAACTGTTTCAATTATTACATTGAATTTTTTTGTAGGATAGTCAAATGGAAAAAACAAATTATCTTAGAATGCATATTTTTGGACATTATATGAATAAATTATGAATTTTCAAAGTGCTCAAAACAAGTAATTCTAAAACCAAGAATAGACTATCATAAATAGTGCAAGTACATTTTAGGCACAAATATGTAGATGTTGATTTCAGTTAATTGCCTTAGATGGGACAATTTTGCAAGTAGGTCACAATCAAAATGTGTACATTTTCAACCAAATATCTAAATAGAACAATTTTTCCAAGTCGGTCACAATTTGTTTTAATTACTCCTTTAGAAGTCTTATAAGGTATATGTTCACTTTGTGTTAAAGAGTATTATTATTGAGAGTTTGAGGAACGAATTTAGACCTACTTCTAGACCGGATTTGCATTCCAAACATCACCCCTAACACAAAGTGCAAACCTACCTTTAACTCAGGTAACTTTGAAACCCAAGGTGGGTCAATGAAGCCGGCCCTGGAGATGCATGGAAAACACGGGCCCCCAAAGGGAAGTTACAGAAGCCCAGCCTTGAGGCGCGTGCGGACTTAACTGTAGGTAGGAATGTGGCGGGTAGGAGAGTCGTAGCCGGGCCGGTCGCGGGCCGGGCCGGTGGAACGAACCGGCAGGTGCAGGCCAAGAAAGCCAAGCGGGGGTCACATGGAGGTTCACGCCAAGCCCTTTGCTTCTGTAGCGCGCTGCAGCATTTACGGTATTCCTTCAAAGACGCCATAGCTGCCACCACCATTTGCCTCGCTCGCTTTGCACGGTATCAATTTTTCATTCTCCCGCACGCTACCGGCCTAGCGCTCTCAGGGAGCTTCGGGCTGGCTCTTCTCCGCGTCAGATTTGGTGTAGCAGCGAGGAAGAACCGTGTGGTYGAAGTCTGTAAGGGTTTGGTGCTGGTTTGCCTTGGATCTGAAGTTTGATGAGATCAATTTGGTGTCTAGGAGGAAGAGTGATCGGGCAAGTGAGGAGTTAGTACATGACATGTCGCTTGAAATAGACGTGAAATAGACGTGAAAGTGGAGTTGGTAGATGTGGTGTAACTGTTATAAGGGTTTGGAAACGTGTGTGCATGTTGCGTTTGGTGCTTGAGAGAAGCGGGCGAGCAGGTGTTGACGAATTTTGGATTTGGAGGATCTAGGGCTGGTTTGGTTGAGGAATTGTTAGTGCCTTGTGTGAAATTGGTGTTCATGCATCTGGTAGGCATTATGGCGCTCTATTCGAGCTCGCCACCTACGTCCTGGGGTTCACAGTGTTCCTTGAGTAGCAAGTCATCGTCTGCCGCAGCAATTGACACTGAGTTCAATTTCCGGGGGCCGCAAGGACAATCATCGAAATCGGTGCAAGGAGGCTTGTCTAGTTTGTTTCAGAGCAACGCGATGAGGCTTTCGCATTCACACTCTGCAGGTGAAGTACTTGAGGCTTCTCCCAACGGCCAATCTGTGGGATGTTTTCGAGGCGAGCCAGCGATGGCGAGGGAATCTCAAGATGCTCGACCTGGAGCTATGAATATCCCGGTGTCTTTGAAGTCGCGAGAGCGGAGCCCTGCCTCGGTATTGCAGGGGCCAATTTCGCGCAGCGGCGGCTATGGCTCGACTTGGGATAGTCCTAGGTGCGGTGGAGGGCTTCCCCCGTTGGATCCCCACGTGGAGCGAGTATCTTCGCGTAGAAGGTCTTCTCTCTCCGGCGAGAGAGAGAGGTGGACRGTGTCTAGAAGTGTGGGATGTGAGGTTGGTAATTCTGCTACCTTCTCTGGTGATCGACGTGTGACTGAGAGGACCGCATCAGAGCCTGTTCGGGTGGAAGGTTTCGGTTCAGGTGCCTCTGCGTATGGTAATTCGCCTTTGGAAACTCTAACCCTTCCTCTTTACACCGCTGGGAAGAGTCTCGGAACGTCGAAGTCTCATCATGCGGCACCCGGTATTCTGGAGGCCAGGGAGAAGATTCTGAGGTTAGCAGAAGAGGCGAACGGCGTCTTTTCAGTAGCTACTGAGAAAACGAAGGTTGTTACTGAAATTGAAACCTCCGCAGATGAGCTCTTGAGAGGTGCTCAATCTAGGTACAGGGTCTTTTATGCCCCTGTTGTCATCAAGGCTTTCAGAATGGCAGAAGAAGCACATAAAGGACAAGTATGATCCTAATTCCTCATGCGCTGACCATCTATTAATATGCTTTGTTTGTTGTCGTATCTGGGATCTTGCCTACACTCGTTGGTTTAGTAACGATGCTTTCTTAAGAGCAATCTATTACGTGTGTGCTCTGCTCTGTGCTCAATGTGTGACCGTATGTGTGGAACAGTTTAGACGAAATGGAGATTCGTTCCTGTCGCACTGTATGGAGACGGCCTTGATATTGGCAGAAACTGGAGTTGACAGCTCAGTGGTGGCAGCAGGGTTGCTACACGATGCGATCGATGACTCGAACTTGAGTTTGCAATTACTGCGGGGCGCTTTAGGAGACGACGTAGCTAACTTAGTTATTGGGGTATGGATACTTTAGTCGTCTTTCCTTTTATATGGCCGATGCRCATGATGTTTTTTGGAAGGAACAACACCGTGACATATATGTCGTTGAATTGCAAGTTCTAGAGCACTTAATAGTCCGTTCCAATTRTTGTTCCCATGTTTCAGTTCATTGTGCTGATTACATCAGCGAATGGTTATCATTAGTCTTATCATTTGTCWTCCTCTGTGACAGGTTTCAAGGTTAAGCAACTTAAGTCAGCTTGCCAGGGACAGCAACACAGTGTGCGATCCAACGGAGGCTGATAGGTTGCGAACAATGATGTTGGCTATGGTTGATGTCCGAGTGGTGCTTATAAAGATAGCTGATCGGTTGCACAATATGAGAACTCTAGAGGCTCTGCCGTCTCATAAGCAGGTCAGCATGGCCAACGAGACGCTAGAGATTTTTGCACCCTTGGCGAATCGCTTAGGTATTTGGAGCTGGAAGGCTGAGCTGGAAGATCTCTGTTTCAAGTGCTTGAAGCCTGCTGAACATCAAGATCTGTCRACAAGGCTATCTGAGCGATGTCGAGAAGGAGTTGTAATGACGTCTATTGAAGATTTGGAAGAGGCATTGAAGATTCGTGGGGTGCAGTTTATCGATTTGTGTGGGCGACCCAAGAATTTGTACAGTGTTTATAAGAAAATGATGAAGTAAGTGTTGGTTGTGTACTCTTCATACCTTTTGTTCCTCATTGCAATTTATTTCAGCATTCCTATACAGTTTACCTTTCCACTTTAAATTTTAGTTTATCGTTGACAGTTACAATGTCTCTGCTTTCATTCGCTGATACTCTCTGGCGATTCTGTGCAGGAAAAAGAGGACTCCTGAAGAGATTCTTGATGTTCGAGGATTGCGCTTGATTGTGGCTGATGAGAATAGTTGCTATAAGGCCTTGGAGATCGTTCACCAGCTTTGGAGACAGATCCCTGGAAAGTCGAAGGACTATATTGTTGAATCGAAGCCCAATGGGTATGACACGGAACTTCTCTAGAGATTGTGTGTGAGAGGATTGTATTGTGAAATGTTTTAGGAAATTTCGCTGATTGTGTGTTGCATTGAGCTTTGGAATGATGAATGCTGATTGTGTGGGCTTGTTTACAGGTATAAGTCACTTCACACTGTAGTGACTGGAAGTGACGAATATCCCCTGGAAGTGCAAATCCGGACAATGAAAATGCACCATCAGGCAGAATACGGTTTAGCAGCTCATTGGAGATACAAGGAGGACAATACCGAGCACTCTGCATTCAGCTCCGAACGAGTTGAATGGGCTCGTTGGGTTTTGACGTGGCACAGCGAGATCACGGATACCAAATTGCGGGTATCGCCTCTGGGAGCTGACCTGAGGCCACCTTGCCCTTTCCCTGTGCACAACGAGGGCTGTCCCTATGACGCWGCCTGCTGTGGACTAATGCTAAGGGAGGATGACCCTGTGTTCGTTATCAAAATGGAGAATGAGCATGTAAGTCTTCCTAGTCTTTTTGAATMAYTGGGAATTGATTAAGAGGTCCACCGGGGTGAGGAACYTAATGTGTGCATTSGTCCTGACATATTTTCTGCGCAATTGAGCGTTTTTTGTACTGGAAATCTCGAATGGTTTGAAGATTCATAGTAGAAAGGSTKTAAATCATTYGTYATCAGTTWTAAGTAGTACAAATATTAGGGTTTGGGAGGTTGCGTGTTTCTGCGACGTAATAGCACTGTAAATGCCTACCGGGATGTTCACTYTGGCTCATCATATGTTCTTTTCTGTTGTGCAGATGTTGGTGCGAGAGTTGTCTCCAGGTTCAACAGTTGGGGATCTCGTCTCTGTGAGGAGCTCTGACATGGATTCTCTTACGGTGAACTTGAAATCTGCCGATCAGAAAGAGGTGCGGGTAAAAGTGAATCATCAATTTGTCGACGATTTGGAACAGAAGTTGAATATGGGTGACTTTGTAGAGGTTACCACTGCAGTCCAGCGTGTGTTAGAAACGTCCCTAGTGCGCTCGTCTGCTGTGGAGAAACCATGTGGTAAGATCGCTTTGGAGTTCCAGCGTGAGCAGCTGAAGCGGCTGTATGGCGGAATTTCCAGTGACGACTTGAGGACCCCCTCACTGGAGCGSAGTTCAAGCGTTGCCGGCCTAACGTAGTATGCGGTGCCAATGCTGCATCACAAATCTTTGAAGAAGCATGAAAGCTTCTCTGGTTGTATATATTGTACAGAATTTACACCAACAATTGGTTAGGTAGACTTCATTCTTTGCCCTGGAAAATGTTGTAAAGCCGATCCTCACRTTCATGCCCAAAATGGAGGTTTGTGAGCTTGGCACTTAATTCCTAGGACATGGCCTATTTTGAAGCCATTCACCTGTACATTCAAAAAAAGCTGTTGTTGCAAAACAGCTCAAAAGTAACTTTCTTTTCTTTGTGTTACTGGATCTGCAGAATGTCCGATAAACTAATGATATAAATGCCGTAACACAGTTACAGGTTCAAAGCTACGAATCAATAAACACATGTGTTAAAGTCTGAACCCTAAACTTAAACTCATCATGGATCCATGTCATTTGTCTCAAACTTCATGCCCTACTTTGTTCGGTCTTCCTCTTTCGATCATGAAATGAATTCTTCCTCTTTGGATCACAAAATGAATTAACCCCTAAGCGCCCCAAGGGACCTGAAGTGTCCTCAAATAGTTTTAACCCTTGATGAAGTGTCCTCAAATAGTTTTAACCCTTGAACGATGGACCGGTGGCCATGGAAATCATGCATTTTTGATACTGTCAAGTTGCAATTCTGTCCTAGACGGTTTGATTCTTTGTCATCCGGAGGACAAAAAACGTCCGCCTGGGAATTCAAGGGTTAAGCCCAATTCAAAGTGCTATAATTTTTGCACCCGATGTCCAATTTCAACAAGTATGATATGACCGGGAGGCTCTACCTTTGGTGAATAGTGGGAAAATTGATAAAGGTGATTATATGTTAGGAGGCAAGTATTGAAACTATTTGCATTAATTGATTATATGATGTTGGTAAGGAATTCGTAGAACAAATTTGAAAAATAAATGTCTTATTAGAATAAAGAGTAATATTGCAAGAGTAATACTACAAAGATTAATGTCTTCATCTATGGCTGGTAGAGACAACTCTCTCTTCAAAAATCATGTCCAAAAAAATCATGCTAGTGAGAAAGGAAAGGGTCCACCTAGGCAACCTTGCCTCAACTTCTTTTATGTTTTTACCAATTAGACCCCACATCCCGTTCAAGTTGTGCAGTATGAGTGAGATCATTGTGCAGTGTGAATGTGGTTGTAGATATAATTTGGAAGTTTGAAAACCAAAAGTTGATGCGGAGTCAATGCCATAGTTTTTGTCCAAGGACACAGCCAATAAACTTGTGAAATTTGCGCTCTGTCTTCTGGTTTTTAATCCAATCCAAGATCAATCCAAGATGTACAGAATTTTTAAAAGCCAATTGAAGTTCATAGGTTCAATTTGAGTTCACCACACTACATTTGTTGAATACAACTTTGGGAGATTGTATCTCCTTCATCCAATGTTTGTTTTCAATCAAATTTGTTGGGGTATGTTCTTCTTGAAGTCTAGTTTTTGTGGCAAAATTTTCATGTCAATCCAAGTTTTTTTGAATGTTTGGAAGCACTTTGAAATTCAAAATTATAGGTGGAATTGGGGCCAAGAGTATGTAACAGAATTGGGTTGGTCTATTGATGGAATTGAGTTGCAAATGGTGTTGGGATGGTCTACCTTAGTGAAGGCTTGAAAACCTTATACAACCTTATACAAGGTTTTTGAAATTGACTTGTTCATTAGAATTTGCATTTTGCTCAATCCACTTTTCATGCATCACTTCCTTGCATGGGCATAAATCCAAGTACTTTGTGAACTTCACAGCTATAGGAATACAAGGTAGGAGGTCCTTAACCCTCAAATTGATGATCCTCAAAACACCCCCAAGCATACAAAAATGCATTTTTCATCCATCAATTCATTTGAAGCTTCTTGCATTGCCACATTATTAATTTTTCATTTGGAATGGCTACAAAAGCCATAGCCAATCCTGTCTCAAATCTCCCTTCATCTCAGTATTTTTTATTCTTTGAATATTACAACTTACCCATACAATTGATGATTAATTTTGTGTGAGCAATACAACTTTTTGTACCATGTTRTTCTTATAAAAATTGTTGACCTTTTCAGAAAAATTTTACTCTAAAAACTTTCATGCTTGAACAAACTAAGTTTTTCTTGGTTTGGTTATTTTTGGCAAAATAAAAAGCAATTTTCAATCGAGTGGAGAAGCTGTTTTACATCTATGAATATGGATGATAGGGCAACTGCAAGAAATCTATGTTAATGTTGTTGCATTTTGATGGTGTGTCAGGAGCACTATGAACTCCTAGAAAGATTTTTTTTTAAATTAAGAAAGTACGGAGAATGAGTAGAAAAACTCAAACAATGTATCCTTCCGAATGGTACATTATCTTTGATTAGTATGAAAGATAGTATATTATTTTTATTAATTGATAATTAAGGCTAAACTTTTGATAATAAAAATAAATTCTTTTAGGCCTACATAATTAATTTCCAATGCTGAGTTGCCGACGTAGCACAAAAGTTCATTCTTAGCACCAAGTTAATGCCGTTACTTGGGATTAGGGTTTGATTAGGCCRACTTCCATTGCCGGCACAGTCCAGCGTGGTGCCCTGGAGGCCTTTCCCTCCAAATTTCAAATCCCTGTGTATCCAATTCAAATACGCCCCCGCCCCCGCCTTTCCCGACTACTACAAATTCTTCTCCGCCTTCATCATCCCTCCATTCGCTTTGCTTTTCGTCCTCTTCGCTTACCATCGTGACCTCTGCTTTCGCTTCAAGGTTTCTGTTTCAGGTTTAGTAGTGTCCTCCCCCAGCTATGGCGCGTACCAAGCAAACTGCTCGCAAGTCCACGGGTGGCAAGGCTCCCCGCAAGCAGTTGGCTACGAAGGCTGCGAGGAAGTCCGCCCCTGCCACGGGCGGAGTGAAGAAGCCTCATCGTTACAGGCCCGGAACCGTGGCGCTTCGCGAGATCCGCAAGTACCAGAAGTCGACTGAGCTTTTGATTCGCAAGCTCCCTTTCCAGCGCTTGGTGCGTGAGATTGCGCAGGACTTCAAGACGGACTTGCGTTTCCAGAGCTCCGCTGTGTTGGCTTTGCAGGAGGCGTCTGAGGCTTACTTGGTGGGTTTGTTCGAGGATACGAATTTGTGTGCTATTCACGCGAAGCGTGTGACGATCATGCCGAAGGACATTCAGTTGGCGAGGCGTATTCGTGGCGAGCGAGCATAGTGTTTTTGGGATCCGTTGTCTGCCTTTTCACGGTGTTTTATAACACCACCTATTTTTGGAGATATGGCTTACTCTGACGTCGGTTGTCTCTTTCTAGTTTGTGAATTTGGGCTTTTAGTTTTCCCCTTCGCTCTTCCTGTATCATTGTGTTTTCCATCAGTTAAAAATGAAAAGTGAAAGTCTCATGTTGTAGGGAGATCCTGTVGAGTGTTGTTACCATGCTGCATCGTGTCTTCCTCCTGATCTGGTGCGGACCTTGCTCATCTGAAATGCAGCATTTGGACCGTTGATACCAGTATTTTAGCATGTATGAGCGAAATTCATGTGTGGATTTTCCCTAGCGGCAAACTCATATTAGGAAATATGCGGAAATTCATAAGTGAGAAAAGTTCTCTCCTTGCACAGACTTTATGGCTCTACAGTGCCGCTGCAGCATGGGTCGTGAGGTCTGGGACAGGGTGGCAATTTGAGACCTTCCGAGGGACCAGGGAGAATTGACCTCCTCGCTCAGCCCTTGGCAGAAACTCTGAAAATTTCAATTTCCCACGCTTGATAAATTTTGCAGAATTGGAATTCATATTTGCAAAGAGACTCTTAACCCTTGAACGTCACGAGTTGAATAGCAGAAATTGGGAACTTGAACAAGCTTTTTAACAGCTACCGGAATAGTTTGAAGTTGCCTCATTTATTGAAGACTTTGCCATTGATTTTGGAAGCCAACTGTTTGATCATTGTTATTGTACAAGTTTTGAAAGAATCCACAGTTGGGGTTTTCAGATTATAGCATTTGATGAACCTTGAATTTCAGAAAAGTTGGCTCCTCAATGGTTGGAAAACATTCTCTATGATGTTCAGGGGATGTAGACTCTTGAAATGGACATGACATGGTCTTTACATGGACCTTCTATAGTCATTGAACGGATTGATTAAAAAAACAATATTTATTTCAAGAACCAATCATTCTCTTTGCTTTCCCCATTTCTCTCTAGAAGTTGCAAGTGAACAGTTAATGAAGACCTAGGTCATAAACAGGGACCTAAGAATAATCATGTTTGAAAATTCATAAGTAATTTTGAAATGATTCAAAAAATATGAAACGACTTGTGTTTCAATCATAATCAAATTCTCTTTGTCTGCAAAATAAGAAAAAAAAAATTCTGGGAAAGGAAATATATGAAAAAGGCTGATTAGCCCTTAGATGCTCCATTTCTTGACCTCCTACCTTTTGTCTGCAAAATAAGAAAAAAAAAATTATGGGAAAGGAAATATATGAAAAAGGCTGATCAGCCCTTAGATGCTCCATTTCTCGACCTCCTACCTTAGAGGGTGTACAAGGTAAATCAATAAAGCACAATTTTATTTTTTATTTTTTTACTTTTTATTTTTTATTTTTTACTTGCACCCTTGGAATGACTTGGAGGGGCTGAGCAAGAAGGCTCGTTCATCTCAATCCTCCAAGGGTTGTTGACCATTTTTTAACCCCTAAATGCCCAAGGCACCAAATTTTGGTTTTGACAATACTTTGATGTTAAATAAAACATAACCACATTGCTATTTCATGTTTTTGTAAAATTATTTTTGAAGTCTAGTTGTAGCTTCAACAATCCAATTTTGGAGAGTGGATTATGCTTTCAACATTCTTAACTAGAAGTTTTGCACCAATGATTTAAAATTTTCAATTCTTGGTGTTGTAGTTCTGATTTGGAAGTCTAGCAAAAAAAACTCATAAACAAACAAAGTTAACAAGCATATATTCACTCATTACAAAAATGTTAAGTAGAAGTAGATTGAGGGTTGAAGAAATACTAAACCATTTGTAGTCGTAAAATAGAATAGGAACACTCATTTAAGCGGTGAGATATTTGTAGAAGAAATTTTGAATCTTATGAGACTTTTGTTTTTTAATTTGTAAAGATGGAATTCCAAACGAGATTGTCCAATTACATGCTTTGATTGCCTAAAATACAAAATTGTGCTTAGTTTTCACATGATAGACTTAAATGGAATGAATCAAAGCTCTTATTGTAGATGAAAATAGAATATTTGAGAATCCATTTGGTCACTTTGAAGGAGACTAGGAATTAGGGGCTATAGTTTAATCTTTGAAAAAATGTAAGCAACAACTACAATTATTTTAAAATTATGTTCCCATTATTCAAACAAAATCTTCCACTTCTTTGTTTGCAAGTATATACACAAGGGAGGCGTACTACTATGAATGTAGAGTCATAGAATAAGGTGTTTTTAGATGCTCTTTGGTAGGAACATGTGCACCTACTATAGGAATATACCACAAAAATTCTAGCTATTAATCATTAGTTCAAAACGCTCATTTGTATTCAAAACCTCTAATTCAAGAAGTTTGACCATTTAAAAAGTTGACTTTTTAGTATTTAATGATTTTTAAATTTTTTGAAAAGTAAATGATACATCTTCAATCACAACATCTATAAACAAGTTTTTTTATTTCTTGCATTGGGTTCATTATTCAAAAGTTATAGCAAAGGGCAAGCAAACGTATTACAGAAGTGTACACAAAAATATCTGTGTTTCTTGCAATGACACAACAACTGCACTTTACAAGGTTTCATTTGTATAAAAAAATGTCCAATATCATGTTCCTYCTTTAGATTCATCATTCAAGCAAGCTACATGCTTGAAAAATTTTAGATCATTTTAAATTGTACAACATACATGAAAAAATAATATTTAGAAAGAGTAAGAGAATGATTCAAAAAAAATTTGAATTCTTAAGAATATATTTATGGAAATAAAACATGCCAATTCCAATGGTTGTACAGTTGTAATAAACAATAGACATCCTATGAACTTTTTTACAATTGCAAATTGAAATAAATGAAGGCCTACACATTTTATTTTAGAAAAGAGAATCTATAAGAACCTACAAACTAAAACTCTTTATAACTTTCATCTCAATAGTCAAGTAGAATGTTTCAAAGTATCCATGGGTCATTGCAAGAAACACTTGTCTTATTTGTCTCAAAACGTTCTATTTTGGTGAGTCCTATAATTTTTTCTTTAAAAACAAAATAAAACATGGATGATTTGTAAAGCATTGAAATAGGATTTATATAGAAAGTAAAATGTACAAAAATTTGTTTCTAAAAGTTACTTACCAAAAACGTAAAGTGGAAAATACTAAGAAAATGGACACTTTTTTGTTTTCAACTAAAATATGTTTTGTCTCAATTGTTTTCATTGTCGGAAAAAAAATCGTGTTGTTTGCTTTTGCAAGAAGGTAGTGCACTTTGAGCACATGTGGAAGGTGGACAGTTTATTACTTTGAAAAAATCTTTTTGTTTGCTTCTTTAGCCTTCGTAAAAGTCCTTGAATACCAATTTCGAGCTTCAAATTTGCATTTTTGGGTTGAAAACAAGACCAAAAACCTCCAAAATGACCAAGGTACACATCCAATGGAGAGCTGTTTAGAATTATTAAAAAAATATAAAAAAAACATACTCAAAGTCTAAAAGTATCACATATACCTTCTATTCAAATTTCATCTGAAACTGATATACAACACAAATGTTATGAGCAAAAAACCTTATGTCCGAGGCCAAAGGGACTAAAAATAGGACAAGTATTTCTTGCAATCACCCCACGTATATTTAAATCTAATAAACTAATTTTAAATTTTTTATATATTAAAAATGTAATTTGTATAGATATTTTTGGGCTACCTTAGATCAATGAAAAACATAGATTGTGGACTAACTTCTTGCCCATGTAGCCAAAAATTATAAAAAGCGTTAGGATTGAAACCTATTTCTTGTGCACATGATGCATTAACCCCTAAATGCACAAATTACGTTTTTTGACAACATAGCAATTTCGGGTAGCTCACTACAAATGGAGTTTTTATCATTTTTCTTTGAAATTTTCACAAAACATGTGCCCCAAGAGTATCTTCAAGGCCCAACAATTTTCACAACTTTTGACTACATAGTTAAAAAGTTATTGTATGATATGTGGTTTTCATTGCTTGGCGGGCAGCCCGGGCAGCAAGTAAGAATTTCTTTAACAATTACTTTTTAAGAAAACAAAAACTTGAAATTGGTTTTTTAGATTTTTATCTATATGTAAAGCTTTGAATCATTCTATTTTGATCATTGAGTCAGAAGTTACGAGGAGTTTTAGTTTGGGGTAGTTTGCGGGTGGTTATAATTTGAATAATTTGTTTCCAATTTAGTGTTTTGAATCATTTTCTACTTCTTTCTACTTAGTATTTTTTATCCTATATGTTGTACAATTCCAAGTGATTTGAAATTTTTCAAGCATGTAACCAACTTGATTTGAATAATGAATCCAAAGAGTAACCATCATTTTGGAAATTTTTACATACAAATGTGAGCTTGTGAAGTGTAGCTGCCCAGTTATTTGTAAGGCCAAAAAATTGATTTTTGCCAATTCAAATGCTAATATCTTGCAATCTATATGGTGGAAAATTMAAAAAAAAATTCCACATCTTTTTGAACTAGCATACTATAAGATCTTATGATTATATGTGTTACAAAATGATTTTTCTTAAAATTTTGGTACTTCTATTATAAATAGCGATTTTGATGCGTTTTTAACGAAAACATAGTCAAAATCATTTAGGTGTTAATATTTTGAAGAAAAAAGATTCCATTCAAAGTGAGGTGTTGGGACTCTATGAGCCCTAAAAATAGCACCCAAGCCTCAGAATTTTTTTTTTTTCGCCTTTTGCTCATTTTTTGTGTTAAGTTTGGTTAAAAATGAGGGAAAAGAGTATTTCCAAACCAGTTGGAGGAAAGCCATTTAACTATGGGAAATTAGCCCTAAGCATTCTTAAATTACTCAAATTGCTATTTTTGGCAATTTAGAGTTGATAGAACACGGATTAAGGTTTGAAATTAACTATAAATCCATCTTCAAAATAGCGAGGAAGAATGTCAATCTAGGTTTTGGGGGGAAATCTTGGCCAAAGAACTTGCGCTGGTGATAGGAGGATATCCTAAAAGCCATTTAAGTAAATTGGTAACTTCCAACAGTTCCAAGAAAAGAATTCCGCTCAATCACGACATTCGACAAACTGCAAGAATTCAATGGAAATTAGGCAAGACAACACCACAACACCACCGAAGATCAATGGAGATCATTTAGACTACTAAACACGCCAGAAAGGCATGATTGGGAAAAGTCGCCTTGCAAAAATTCCCTGGTACGAAATTGATTCCTCCCCAGAGGAATTAAATTGGCAGATGGTAATTATTTACCATATTTAGAAAGTGTGAGTTTGACATGGAGCTTTGCACTTAGTCTAAATAAGCTTTATAGGAGTCTCCTAAAAAGTTTCATGATTTTTTGAAGTACGAGAGATGACTCCTTAGGAAGTCAACTATGTTTACCAACATCCGGAAATTTGTAGAAATTATCCAAGTATTGGTAAAATCCCACTAAAAATTAGGATAGTTATTATTAGCATAAATAAGCATCCACCCAAGTTTCGAGGTATTTCAACACCGGAAAGTACCCGAATTGACAACAACCACTATTTTTAATAATTTTTACAAAATAGAAGGGAGTTGACCGGCATACCAAGCACATATGGTGTCCGAATTAAGTGAACTTGGGGTGTTTTATTACTATTTGAGACCTTCCCAATAACCTTAGCTAGTCAAAACTTTGAGGAAAATTAGTTTCCAAAAGTTAGATTTTCTACCTTTTAGCCGGATATGTAATTGTTAGCTTTTGAGCACAATTGGGCTCCGGAAGTAGGSAGTCAAGCTCTAGGGCAATTTGGGTCTTCTGAATGCAATGGCGCAATCCATTTGCCAATCGGAGCTTTTCTCCAAAAGTTAGAAACGGGACATCAGTTAAGTAGATTTTTTAGGGATAAGATTTATTTTCCCACTTAGGTAGATTGAAAGGGGGGGAGGAGGCCTTGGGCAAGTATAAAAGGCCACCCCTTCCCCTCACAAACAACAACTACTACACACTACATTTCACACTTTTCACACTACAATTTCTTCATTATACATACTCTCTTTCAAAACTTCTCTCCCATCAAAACACTCTTTTCTTCTCTTCATGCTTAAGCCACAAGGGATCATTTTGGCAAGACTTTGGTGTCTTATCCCACACTCTCTTGTTTTCATGCACCTTTGATAATTTGTGTGTTTAGCACCATTTTATTGAGCAATTGCTTTCATTACGAAGGGTGTGTGTGTTTAATTATCTTGGTTACAAGTTTATACTAACATCATTTGTGGCAACTTTCTTAGGCACTAACCTTCCTTCTTGAACTATTGGAGTGGAATTTCACGACCTTTGGTTGAGGAAAATCCCCCTAAAAACTCAAACACGAGGAATTATTAGTATTGCTTGGTATTGTTGAGTGATTAAGTCCCTCACTCGTTTTGTTTATTTTTTATACTAACCCCAAGGACATTCTAGCCAAATTTTGGCAATTCTGTTTGTTAGAACCCCTTGGAATTTGATTTAAAAATTTTGAATACTAACCATTCCAAAAGGAGCTTTATGTGTGGAAATTTCAAACTATTTTTGAGAAATCCCCTTTAAGCCAACGTGAAATAATTATCAAATTGCATGGTTTGTGTCTTTCAAGGATCTTGAGTGAGAATCAAGGCCTTTAAGTCCGGTGTCAAACAAGCCTTGTCAACTTGTTTAACAATTTGAGGTTAAAACCTCTAGTACGGCGAAGCTTCGCACTTAGTTTATTACTTTTGCCTTTAAAATTGGGGACTAACCTTCCGAACGGCGAAGCTTTGTACTTGGAATAAATTTCTATTTTTTGTTTTAATTGGAAAGGTCCCCAAAAGGAGACCTCAGTGAGGGTTAAAATCTGAAGGATCGAGCCTAAATTCCAAAATTCAATGATTGGCCAGCAGAACTCCGCAGCCAGCAAGGAGCCCAGCCTGACTGGGGTTCCCAGCTCGACTGGAAGGGTTTGTCCGACCAAACAGAAGGGTCTGTACGACCAATGGAGGGTCTGTCAACCCGACGAGGTGCCCCACCCGATTGAAAGGTCTGTCCGACCAACGGAGGGTCTGTCCGACCGAGGTCTGTTAGGGGACGTCCCCTGACATTCGGTCGGGCTGTCCGCTCCTTCCGCCACAGCGTCCGCAAAAAAAAACAAAAAAAGCATATTATATACACCACACCAACATTTTGGATAATTAACGTAAGATTTAAAGTTAGTTTAGGATAGAAGATATAGGGTTTAGGGTTTAGGGTTTAGAGCATACATTTCAATGTGTAGAGAAATAACTTCAATTATCCTTACATACATTCAATCATCCTACATTGGATGCTTGTAGCATTCATTTGAATAATGAGAGTCTTTAAGACTCATTTGGGCTTTTTAGAATCCAATGTTATTGTCTGCCCAGTCATGGCCGTTGGATTTGATGTCCGCCCGTTCGCCAATAAATTTTTTATTTTTTTTATTTTTTTATTTTTTTCTGTTGGCCGTCTGCCTGTCCGCCCATCCACTCGTCCGCCAAAAGAATTTTTTTTTCTTTCCATTGGGCGGACGCTGGATGACCTTGAGGTTGTGATGGGGCGGACTGTTTGGGATTTGCCTAAGTAGGCTGTCCGCCCGTCCGCCAATTTTTTTTTTCCGTTGGCTGTTCATCCGTCTTCCCGTCCGCCCGTTCGCCAATTTTTTTTTGTTTTTTTGTTTTTTTCATTGGTCGTCTGCTTGTCCACTCGTCCACCCATTCGTTTGTCCGCCCGCCCGCTCTCCCGTCCACTGGGTCTTTAGGGACGTGAACGTCTGCTTCCTTTAGACGTCCGGACTTCCAAAATTTGGACGCTTTTTCCCCGTGGACGTTGGATGTAGAAAACGCTGCTAACAAGGCTTGGCAGCACTGCAGGGGAAGCTCAATAAGACGGAGAGGATTGTTAACTAGCCAGTTACTCACTCAATTAAATTGGTATGTCATGCTGAATTCACATACATGCGTGCTGATTTCACCACTGATTGAGAAAAAGAGCAATTAAACAAAATTAAATCGCTTCCAATTTATTTAGGCAGCCCAAACTAATTGCTCCGGTCTAGCTACCTAGCTGGTGGCTTACATCAAGCTCAGTTGTTAACCCAGTTAGTAGTTACATCAAGCTTACTAGCTTAGTTGCTACCTAGTTTAGTGCTTACATCTAACTTAGTTGCTAACCCATTTGGTGTCTTACATCAAGCTCAGTTGCTACCTTAGTTGGTGGCTTACATCAAGCTCAATTGCTACCCAGATGGTAGCTTAGATCAAGCTCAGTTACAAACCCAGTTAGTGCTCACATCAAGCTTAGTTGCTACCCCAGTTAGTGCTTACCTCAAGCTCAGTTGCTACCTAGTTAGACTCACATCAAGCTAAGTGCTACCCAGTAAGTGCTTACATCAAGCTCAATGCTACCTAGTTCAATTGCTTGTACACAAAGCCGAGTTGTTGCCTCAGACCAACGATTGATGTTGACAATAAAAATCAACCACCATCTATGAAGGAGCAAGCTCACTTTCCAAACTATTAAAACGAAATTAAGTGAGTTGACAAGAGGTAGGAGGAGAGGAAGAAAGGAAGCTTGAGTCCTAAACACCTTTAGAATAATTAGAAATTCGTGTCAAGTCAATAAGACAAGACAAACAAAAAGAATATAGGAATTAGAAATATTCTAGAAGTCGGTTATTGGTGGGATAAAACAAGTAGTCTTGTCTTAAGCTTGTACTTGCTTCCAAAACCATTTAGCCAAGAATTTAGCATTAGATTTGATTAGGTTTTATTCCAAAAGAAAAAGAAAACATTCGAAAGAAAAGAAAGCACAAGAAAGTTAGTAGGAAAATTGTACCACCTTCAATATTATCAATCTTACAACAAAACTTGGAATAACAACGAATGGAGGTGGAGCGCCCAATGAATGAAGTAACGACATTTTACGAGGTGAATAATTAATTCTCCAATAACTACTCCAAATTATCGTGAAAATTAAATTAAAATTAAAACGGTTGAATTTACAATTAGAAATTAAACTTAAATGTTAAAATCAAATCCCACAACAAATTAGAATCTAAATTCACAATTATTAGGTTTTACTTGGGCCGTTAGAAGAATTACTAATTATTTATTTTTGGATCAAAGGTAAAAATAAAAAGGTAAAAGGTAAAAGGTAAAAAATAGAAATCTTTTAGGAATCTTTTAGAGATCTTTTGAAAATCTTTTAAGTTAGGATAAAAGTAATAAATCCCCACGCCTTATATTAAAAGAAAACCATTCAATTTTTACCAAATAACTTCCAACCCCTTTAGAAAAAAATAGATATTTAGGAATTAGATTAGCAAGTTCCATTGCTTGAAAGGCATAATTGGACTAATGTTAAACACCCATAGGAATAATATTATCCAAGAACCCGGTTGTGTTTGCTTAATTCCAAGGGTGGGAATCAAGCTTCCACAGATGCCTGAAATTATCATGTTGCTAATAAACAATGTTTGGTCGTTGAGGGATTAATATTCTTGAAAGCACCTTTCCAATGGTATATTATATGCCCCAAAATTTGAAAGACTCAATCTGCAAATCGCAATCATTCCAATCAAAGTCTGTTGTTTCCATTGAGCGGTCATCCGCCTCGTCCATCCGCCTGACCGCCTTGTCCGTCCGTCCGTCCGCTCGTTCGCTGGACGGCGGCTAGACACCGTCCGCCATCGTCCGCGAGCGTCCATTCAAATCGGACGTCCGATTTTCGGACGTGATTTCTGAAAATATGAACGTCCGAGACATCCCTGTCTATACTAATACTTTCAAAACTTTTGGTGCCACTGAATCCCACTTTCTTGGTTTTGAAGGCCCAGTCTGCAACCGCTTTGATAACCAAAAGTCTTCCATAGACCTCACATTCTTTATTTTTGGATTTGACTCATGAATTTTTTTTCAATCTCCAATTCATGTTCGAACAAACTTTTGAACATCACATAGTGAAACCACACCTTTAAGCTTGTGCACTACAATTGTCTTATCAAACAATGTGAGGTCCTCTCATCAAAGTTCTATGCATGCATCTTTGGACACGTCACAAATTGTCTTGTGTTTCTTGGATGCTAAAAGACCATCTTTCTTTGTGCGCTTACTTTTGCGAGAAATTCCTTTGTCCTTTTCAATTTGAACCTCAATTGCTAGTTCTGTGCCAATACCTTTGTTGCTCAAATCAATGTTTGCACCTGCATCAATGTCTTCATCTTCTACAACGATGTCGTTTTTGGTAGTAGTGAGGGCTATAACGTCATTCTGTCCTTCCACATCTTCAATGATTTCTCCATCCTCTTTCTGTTGCACTACACGCTCATTGTATATTTTTTGATAATTTTGCTTGTGGTCTATAAAATACAAGTAGATATCATCTACCTCCCAATGCAATTGTGAAGCCAAACCATTTATAACAAATTGAAGTGCTCCCAAACCAAAAATCCTATGCTCAATGAATTTGTTACATTTTTTTCTAACTTCTATGTTGTTCCTATAGTTTGAACCTCTTGATCAACAGGGTTTGTAAACCATCAATTAATTTTTGCTTGGGCGTCAAGATAATCTAATACGCAGAGTAATGATAAGCATGAAGGTACTTTCTAGCATAAAGATGGTCATTACTTCCATTTTGGGAGTACTTGAAGGCTTAAGGGCCTTCATTTAAAAGATGCGTACACAAGCAGGCCTAAGATCTGCCTCCATAGACTAGATTGCAACTCCTACATTCGAAGGTGTCGCATATTTAGTCCTCCTTCTTGAGAATGGCCTATCAAGGGGGCAAGTAGATCGGTCAAGTTGGAGACAGCCAAGAACTGTACATTGAGGAGAGAGCATGAAGTTTGGTTGTTTGAAACTTTGAGCAGAGGGTAGAATAGAGGCATTCAGTTGGAAGCCTGGCTGGTCAAGAGAAGGACGGTGGCGTGGAAGGCTTGACGGAAGACTAACGTTTGCGGCTACATGGAGAGGGGGCAAGTGCGAGGGTCGGAAGAGGAGGGAGACAGTTGCATTGAGGATGGCGTGTTCATTGTAGAGGTGGCGGACGGGATTTGGATCTCTGTGAGGACAGCCACTACCTTGGCTATGTCCTCTTTGCTCAATTTTTAAAAAAAATCCATGACTAGATAGTAGGGAAATTATGATTTTATGATTTGAGAGGATTTTCTGTAATTCTTATGAAGTTTTTCAACATCGGGGATTTGTTTAAGTGGTGGAAAAAGTTTGCGCAGTTCTTTCTTCCCCTAATATTTTCGTATAGATGCGAAGTTGGGACATTCAAAGACTTCCAAGTGGCCTGCTGCGTTGAGCTTCCGAATTTATCTCCGCAAACCGCATCCCACAAATTTTGGGCGAGAGGGCCAACAAGGTCGAGGTTTTAGTTTAGGGTCATTACAAGAGACACCGTACGTTTTGTGGCCAATTTTGTTACACTTTTCTTTTTTTTTTGCTATAACTTTTGAATAATGAATCCAATGCAAAAAACAAAAAATTTGTTTCTAAATGTTGTGATTGTAATTGTATCCCTTATTTTTCAAAAGTTTAAAAAATTCATTTTAAATTTGAAAGTCAATTTTGTTAATTTGTTACATTTTGGAATTTAGGATTTTGAATACAAAAAAGTTGTTTAAACTAATGATTTTTGGATGAAATTTTTGTGATATATTTTTATAGTAGGTTTATATGTCTATATTAAAGGGCAACTAAAAAATACACTACTCTATCACTCTATGTCCTCCATGTTTGTGCAAATAGGCCTTTTTTGCACATGCACTTGTAAACAATAAAGATTGAGATTCAACAATTATGCAATTGCGATCACACCAACCATCCTCACTCAACAACCATTACACTTACAAGATCTTTTTAGCGAGGTGCAATTAAAATTGCAATGACTTAATTAAAATTGTGAAGGATAACACAAAAAACCTCAAGTTTTGCGCCCTCCAAAGGCAGCAGACCCTCTTCCACAAAAACAGCCACCATTTTCTTATCCTTGCTCCAAATGGGTAGATCTTAGACTTTTTGAAAAGCCAACTTCAAGACACACTAGCCCTCCAAATTTCAGCTAATTCCGCCATGTCGTTCTGTCGCTAAGTTGTTATTTTCCGCCAAGTCAGTAGTCCTCCATTGTTGCGGCAACAAACCTCCTCGCAGAAAATCGTCCACCATCGTCAAGTTCTGGCTCCAAATTGGGCAAGCCATAGCTTTTCGAGAGGCTAACTTCAATGCGGTCCATCCCTTCAAAATTCAGCTTTGTTCGATTCCCCACGCTTCTACAATCAGCCCATGAAGTTGACCCTCTAATCTCAACTCACATTTTTTCCCCCTTCCCAAGCTTTTTCCCATTTGACCTCACACCCCTTCATTTTTCACCCATTTTAGTTCAAAAAAATGGTGAAACCTACTCGACAAATTGTCCTAATCTTCCTCTACCCTACTTTTTTGCAATTCATACTTCAAAAGCTCACAAATCACGACTTTCCTCTCAAAAAACACACACATTCTATGTTCACACAAAAATTGAGAGAGTTGAGAGAATTGAGAGATAGAGGGCTCAAAACCCTAATTTTGCTTATATCCAACTTTCTAACGGATTACTTTTGTAAATTACTTTCATCCTATATTAATTCACTGTTAATTCACTAATTTGGAGCAAAATGCGCCAAATTAGTGCAAATTGCGCTAGGTTACTGTAAATCTGCTAATTTAATGTAAACTGCTCTATTTTAGTGTCCCCCCCTAAATTACTGTAACATCTTCTAACTTACTGTAAAATCCTATTTTAGTGTTTCTAACACTATTTTAGTGTTTTACCCACTAGTGTTTTAGTCATAGTTTTAGTTTAATTAACTTTTTTTGTGCTTTTTTTATTTATTGTTTTTGTGGTTTTTAATTTACTTTCAATTTCATTTATTACTTCTAGTCTTTTGTTTTCATTTTCATTTTTTCGTTTTTTGTTTTCATTTTTTCATCATTTTACCGTTATCCTAATTTGGTTATTCTACCAAATCTTGGTTAACCTCTTTTTAGTTTTAACTCTCCGTTTTTTCCCTAGAGTTTCCCCTAATTTCCTCCTAATTGCATTTTCTAGCATCTTTGCCTTAACCTCACGAAATTTCCATTGCTATGTAACAGAAAACTCCCTAATTGATGGTTATGGCTTAATCCGGAGTGCTAATACTTCCAGATTTCAAAATTCATGCCTAATGGTTATATTCTTGGGTTTTTTAATAGTGAACCAATATGATGGTTCATAACACGCGCAAGGAAAAACTGATTCCGTTATGGAAGCCACTACATTGCCCGGTCTAACACTATGGCAACTTCACCATGATTCCATGAAAGAGTGAAGGACCGACTTTGGGGACCTATGTTAAAAAGGAAGAGTTCGCCCATTGAACTTTTGAAGCCTCCTCCAACCATTTCTACGCATAGACAATTCTGTGATTGTCGAAGGCACTTGTGCAATCTCAGGGTAGTATTGGATTCCGTGGAGTACAATTAGCTAGAAATCATACGTTGATTTGACACTCCTAAGGATTGTGCGGATGTTTACCAAGCCTTCCATAAAACACACATTAGCCATACTGACCCGGTTTGTTTCCGAGTAGCTGTCTTTTGTGATTTTCTACATTGTGCGTGTGATAAATATCAGGTTGTCATCAACGTGAACATATTCAATCCAAGCATCCAGAGTTCCACATTCTTGCCAAAGTATAATATCAAAGTTCACGTTAGCACAGGTTGGAAGGGGTGTTAGCCATTACCTATTTTCTAAATGAGCCTCACGTGTCCTGAATCGACAAATTTAATAGGACGAGAAAAATGGCAGTTGAAAATTGGATGGAGTACAAACACATATATAATTTATTGTTGCTTCAATGAGACAATGATTTCCCGAATGCAAGCAATGGAAAAAAATTGAGGACGCGTGATTGGAAGGAGCGTAATTGACGGGGGCGTCATTCCGCTGAAGGCGATACAATTGACGAGGGCGTCATTCCGCTGAAGGCGATACGATTGACGAGGGCGTCATTCCGTTGTGTGATTACATCTTTTTTTCTTCAATATTTTGATGAATTGTCTCCTAGAGTATAAACATAGGTTGTCACGAGTTCGATTTCCATCATTAGTATGTAAAATGGACATGTAGATAGACAGTGTGCGCAGATTGAAAAGATGAATATTTTAGCCTAGAAAAACAACGATTCCACCAGATTTATAAAGGTCAATTTGATGAAATGCCTCCTTGAATTGAAAAGGGTCATTTTCCCCATTTTGGAACTATATGTCCAGAAGTCTTACTCTTGAAGTTTTTTGCTCTCAGTGTGGAATGCAACGCTCGTGTTGTTTTGTAAATATCATTTTTACCATTCTAATCGGCCCAAGTGCATTTTCTGCGTGAGTTTATCCTGCAAAGCTTTTGTCTACTCAGTTGCGGGATACATCATGTAAAGGCGATTTTAAGATCCCACTAATTGTGCGTTGTAGTTTGTTATTGTGCACCAAAAGCATTGATCTTAGGATTGGAGGATCCTAGAATTCAGGCGTGAAAGAATAAATGTTGGTATGAGTGCAGTACGAACATCACGCTTCAATATCCCGGACACTACAAATAAATCTTTCGAGGAGCCTCTTTTCCCCCTTCTCAATCCATAAATTGTGAGTACGACCTCATTATTGAACTATTCAATTGCACCTTTTATTTGATTGTGTCTCCACTCGTCCACATCCCCACTTTGCTAAGCAAGACTGTAGTTTGGTAGTTTAGATTGGCAATTTGGCAGGTTTGGCACTTTCTCGACTGGCATCCTTGCGGCTCCAATGATATTTATCGAGACAACGTTTGGAAAGCCTAGGGTTTGAGATATAGGAGCGGGAGATCTCTTACCTGATGAACATTTTTCGGGAGAACTTTGACATAGATAAGGGGGAGATCTCTCATTAAACCTACGCATGAGGGACCGGGTGATCTTTTGATTGACTTTTCCCAGAGGAACTTTCATAACGCAAGTGATTGTAGGAATTTGAAATGACATTCTTATATTGTTATATGATCAAATATTTGATATGTTCAGCTCTTATTCCTTATTCTGCTCTTTCTTCATCAAACATGTATTTATAATTTATTTAATTTTGACAAAAATGTTTTTAGAAAAAAAATTGATGTTTATTCTATTTTGATGATAAGACTAAAGACTGTGCAGTTACAAGACTATTTTTATAATACTCTTGTTGTTTATAATAATTTCTTGTCAATTTTGGAATTATAATTCCACACAATTATGTTTTTTATACGTACACATTCTCATGCATATTTTGAAATTCTTTTATCACTATCTTATATCATTTAAATTGAAAAAAACTTATTCAAACACACACACACTCATATATATATTAGGCAATAAACACAATATTATTATTGGAATACGTAAAAATTATAATGCTGAAAACTTGTAGCACATCAAATTTAAATGAAGGATAGTTATGAAAGGCACTAAGCAAATAAAGACTATAGATCTCGAGGGCAGAAACAAGATTGCAAATTGCAAAAAGCACACTAATATTTCAAGCGAAGATTTTCTACTCTTTCGCACACTCATTCTTAATTCCAGATTCACAAAGTTTGATATTGGAACACTGAATTTGCAAGTGACAGCAAAAAACTTAGGATTTCAAAAAAGTTTTACATGGTGATTCTAAAGAGCTACTAGTTGCTTGTTGTATGTGCATCTGTTTTAATGCAACTTGGGTTAAAATCAATGGGACAAAATTGACAGTCTTTGGAAAAAAGAATAAATGAAGTATGTTGAAGCTTAAAAAAAGTTCCTAGAACCAACAAATTTTTTTGCCCTAAATCCGTTTATTCTAAATAAAATACTTGGCTGTAAAAGGGACCCAATAATATCACACAAAATAGAGCGCCTAACTTCCAAAAAAATTTATTTTGAAAAAGGTCCACAAATTTCACACAAAATTTGTAGATCTCAAACACAACAAATTGGATGTGGAAAAGGAAAAAGCATTTCACACAACACAAATTCTATCACCAAGAAAATAAGGGCGCGAAAAAGATTCATAAATTTCACATGAAATTTGAGGGTCTTGACACATAAAATAGGGTGTGCCAAACAAAGACAAATTTTACACAACACAAATACTATCACCAAAAAAATAGGGTGTGAAAATCCACAAATTTTACATGAAATTTGTGGGTCTTAACTCTTAAAAAACCGACATGCGTTTTTTGGCTACGTAGTAATTTTAGGCAGGTACACGTAGCTGGAGATTTCAATATTTTTGGCCCAAATTTTAACAGAAGGTGGGGCGAGGAATATCTTTCATATGCACTAAATTCCATGACATTTGGATATACAAGTCAAAAGTTATGGCCTAACATAATATTTTTTTTTGTGAATAGGCAATCCGGGCAGATTAGAAAAATCGTTTTTTTCATAAACAAAAATTTTATATTGATTTTCTAGAGTTATATATACATGAAAAGCTTTGAATCATTCCATTTTGATCAATGAGTCAAAAGTTATGAGGATTTTTTGTTTGCGGGCGGTTATAGATTAATATTCTCTACTCTAAAATAAACTTTGAAGTCTTGCGTCTTACTCAATTTTCAATATTTTTGGAAAAGAAAAAATTGTAGGATATAAATTGTTTATTACATTTTTCCAACCATTGTGATTGGCATTCTATTATTCCATAAATACATTTCTAACAATTTAGTATTTTGAATCATTTTCTACTATTATTTACTTACTATATGTTGTACAATTCCAATTGATCTAAAATTTTTCAGGCATGTGGCCAAGTTGTCAAGGAAAAAGAATCCAAAGAAGCACCACCATATTGGACATTTTTGCATAGAAAAGTGAGCTTTTGAAGTGTTGTTGCATTGTTTTTCACAGGGCCAAGAAAATGGTCTTAATTAATTTGAATGCTTAATTGCTTATATCTTGCAATCCACGTGGTGAAATTTTTTGAAGTTTTTACCAGATGTTCTCAACTTATCATACTACAAGATTCTACGATTACATGTGTCAATAAAAAAAATTTCAAATTTTTTTTATTTGTACTAAAAATGGCAGTTTGGGAGGAGTATTGGTGAAAACATGGTCATGGAACTTTAGGGGTTAACACACAAAAATAGGGTTTGCCAAACAAACACAAATTTCTCAAAACAGATATTTAATCACCAAAAAAAGTAGGGTATAAAAAGGACCTGCAACTTTCACATAATGTTTGGATCTTCAACAAAAAAAAGTAGGGTGTGAAAAAAAATAACAAGTTCAAACAAAGCAGAAATTCCAAAAGTTGGAATACTTGCATGTATTCTTTGTAGTTTTTCCTTTGATGCTTTTGTTTTCACGTTTCTTTTGAATTTACTTTTTTTCTTTATAAAGAATATAGGCAAGCAAAAAATACATGGACCTAAATAGTAGAAGTAATTGTAGAGGCCAAAATATAGAACAATTTTTTAAATGATATAATTATAGGGGCCCTTTTATTTCCATCTGGGAAGTAAATAGCCCCCCTAAAAAATATCCCCTCGCCGCACAGGGGGTATAAAACTTACAAGGAATAATCTACCCGAGCTGATGAATTGAAAACACTAAACGGAAAGGGGAGATGTAGGGCAATGAATGCCAATTGAAGAGTTTGAATACATCGGAATGCACTGGAATCAAATAGGACTCAATTTGGGCCATTTTGGACCTCAATTTGCACATGTAAGGTGGATTTTGCCTTCTGTGTACTCATAATCTACTCCATTGTCCAATTAGATGATTTCAGTGTAGTGATATTGGTGTATTTTTCAATCTTTTATGATCTACTGCGTAGATAATTGATTAGCAAATATTTCAGGAGTGAAGAAATAATCAAACCTGCAAATACGCAACAACTCCAACACCCCACTAGGGCTTTTTTTTTCATTTTTTATAAAGTGCCAGAGTGGCGATATTAAATGTTATAGTGGTGCTCCAAATTACAACATTCATCCACATATTGGATGTATAGTATGGTTTTCATCCAAAATCTGGCAATTTCATCTACAATTTTTATAAAATCCAAAGTTGTTTGGCGATTTCATCCAAATTTTTTTGCCATTATTTTTGGCGTTTTTTAGCCATATTATTTTTTCTAGTGCAATCTGGCACCAAAAAGCCAAAAAAAAAGCCTGGCACCCCACACTAAACTCTTGATTAGGCCACCAATCTGCACAACGTCCACAAGTATTCTAAGTGCATCCGTGAACAACCAAGAACAACACAAATAATAGAACAACCACTGCAATCTTGGAGGGAGTGCACAAGAGGATTTAGGATTTCGTGGAATGAGGTTTTGAGTAAGCTTGCAAATTCAAGAAGATTGCAAACGGCTAGGGAGAAATGACCCCATGCTTGACCTCTTSGATAAATGCTGAAGTTTTTTATTATCCGTGCATGATAAAATATGCAAAATTGGAATTCATATTTGCAAGCAGAGGCCCCAAATTAGGTAGGAAGAGTGATCAAAGTAAATTGATTAAGAACAAAATAAGGGTGTTTTTGTTTACTTGCACCTCAGGACGACTTGGAGGGACCAAGCAAGGGGGCTAGTTCTCCCCGACTTTGCAAACAAGGTTGGGATGTAAGGTAAAACAACCCATTACAGACCAAATGAGGAGTTTGCCCTCATGTCATTGCTGAAATCTTCTAATTTTTTTCCCACATGTGGACAAGTGATAGAAATGATGAGAGCAGTTGAAACTATATTTTTTGGACAAAGTGTGAATTTGTTATGAATTTATGAAGTGTTCCACCCATCACAATTTCTAGACTACCCCCAAACCAACTAGAACTGTATCCATCATGGTCATCTTACTCACCTAATGCAGTCAAAATATTTTCTAACACAGAAAACTTGGAAGAATCACTTCCTATAATGAATTAACACCGAAAAGTTGAAAGTTCCTATTATGGTCACTAATCACCCCATTCCAGTACCTAAAACATTGATTGTGGCCAAAATCTCATTCTTTGGAAGAAAACTGTAATGGGCTCATTCCTAGGGGTCTATAATGGGTAGAAAGTCCGTAATGGGTTGTTTTACCTTAGTACAAGTCATGTTCATATACATAGTATTACTTTTAACCCCTAAAGGTCTTTGACTATGCTTTCACCAAGAATGCTCCAAAACTGCCTTTTCTAGTGCAAGTACCAAACTTTAGAAAAACAACATTTTTGGACAAATGTAACCGAAGGATCTTGTATCAAAATACTTTGGGAAGATGTGGAAAACATTTCAGATTTTTTCACCATGTGGATTGCAAGATATCTGCGTTTAAAGTGACAAAAATGATTTTTTGAGCCCTGCAAAAATCCGGGCAGCTGCACTTCAAAAGGCCACATTTGTATGAAAAAATGTACAAAATGGTTGTTACGCTTTGGATTCATTCTTTAGGTCAAGTTGGCAACACTCTTGAAAATTTTCAATTTATTTGGAATTGTACAACATGTAGGAAAAAAATAGTAAGTAGAAAGAAGTAGAGAATGATTCAAAATACTAAATTGTTAACAATTTATTTATGAAATTGAAAGAAATGTTGTAATAAACAATCCACACCCAATATTTTGATTTTTTTTAAATTATTGAAAAATGAGTTGAATAAAGGACTTCAAAGTTTTAGTGCAGAGATAAAAACTCTTCGTAACTTTTGACTCATTGATCAAAATAAAGTAATTCAAAGCTTCTCATATACTTATAGTAGTTGATAATCATTTTCAAATTTTAATTCTGAAAAAAGTCATTTTTTCAGACATGCCTGGATTGCCCGGAGATCAAAGAAAAGTACATATATTGCAATAACTTTTTAACCATGTAGTCAAAAGTCATGAAAATTGTTGGGCCTTAAAGCTACTCCTTGAACACATGTTGAATGAAAATTTCAAAGAATAAAACTATAAACTCCATTTGTAGTGAGTTGCCCCAAATTGCTATGTTGCCAAAAAACGCAGTTTGGTGACTTTGATCCTTTAGGGACTAATGACTCAATGCTCAATGTAAGAGGAAAATGGAATATTTTTTAATTAAATATTTTTCTTTATTCAATTTTTATTAAATGAAATTTTTAATGATTCTTCAAAATTCAACTGTTAAATTACAAAAAGTAAAATAAAATACATTTTACTATTTATTAGCATTTTCAATCAAAATTTTGAAAAGTAGTGTTGAAGTAAACAAGGAAATGATGAAGAAGATCCAGCTATACAAAAAAAGGTTGTTGCATGCCTTGAGTATGCATCTTCATCCAATAAAGCAAAACTAGCACAAATGTATCATGATTTTGGCATCACTTTTGACAAGATCAAGGTGAGGTTTCAATTCTAYCTAATGCAATAGTTGTAATTACAAGAAAAAAAAATTTAATATAATATTATGGTTTTAATTATTTACAATATATTTCTTCAATTAAAAAAATATTCCTATTCAATGGATGCCTGCCAAAAGGTAATAGAATGCCTCAGTAGAAAAACAAAAGATAGTGAAAAGAATGGTCAAGAACCACTTTTATTTTTTGATAAAGAAACAACAAGCAATCATATTCTACAATGGAAATGAAGTTGGGAATGCAAAATCAATGTTTGAGGAATTGAATCAATTGATGACACTTCAAAGAAAAGTGTATAGTGGAAGCAATGCCAAAATCATAGTAAAGAATTCAATTTCTTTTAAAACACCATGGGGGTAAGAGGAAGGCTTAACTAGTGATTTTACAAAAGAAATACATCACTAAACTCCATTAGACTCCAATTGTATTTGCTTCAAAGAGTTTTATCTTGTTTCTTTGCAAACTTTGGTTTCTTGATCCCTCAATGTACACATTTTACAATTAACTCTAGTGAATAATAATTATATTTGGAAAAAATCTAGAAGTGGTATAATAATCTCACATTTAACTTACTATGATATACATTTGCAAACCCTAAAGTACTTCGGTGATGTATACAATGCACTTGAGGGCAAGCCCACAAGCAACAAAATTTTATAACCATGCATTACACATGTTAAAGAAACAATTTGGTTTTACAAACCAAATTGTAAAATAACTACAACATTATTTTAAACAACTCAACCTCAAAGACTAATTTGGCATAAGTTGTAGACAACTTGTTCAAGAAATCCATTGCCTTTTTGCATAAAATATGAAACAAAAATATTCTTATGCACAAAATAAAGGATTAAAAGACCATTTTAATATTGATTCGTGAAGTTTAGATAATGTTCTTGAGTAGTAAGAATAATTTCTTTCAAAGTTTCATTTTTCTACATGTCTTGATATAATCTCATTGCTGAACCTTTACTATCTAAGGAAAAGAATAACAATTTTTTTCTATTTTCGTAAAGTATTCAATGTAAAATTTAAGCCAATCATGTCAAATCTTGAATTTTGAATTCAATATATTCTTAATAAAACTTCAAAATTAGATAAACTTAGGATCAAAAAAACTTAAAACTGTCTTGTTTGACTTTTCAAGTCCCATTGTCCCTAAGGAATTTTGGTTAGGCTCCTGCTGTCTCCATTTTTGTCTTAATCGGTAAAAGACTAAAGATACCACTTTGAAAAACATGAATGGGTTTACATAATCTATGTGAGAAGCTCTATTTTACTTCATTCTCACGAATATTGCAAACAAAAAAAAACAAAAAACGTATTATAAAAAAAATTAATTAATTTTGTTGGATTATATAGATTCATACCTACTCAAAAACATTTGAACCATTCAATTATGAATAGTGAGGTGAAAGTCATGAGAAGTTTATGCTATGGATAATGAAGGTAGACAAAACTATTAAAGTCAACTTTTGCACTCAATTTTGTAAATATCCAACCAAAACCAAAAAAATATGAAATCTATTACTTATTAGAACATTTTCACAATTGGTGTTAATACTTCCCAATTTTTTGTAAAAGTTATTAGTGGTTTAATTTCTACTACCTTCCATTTTATGATTATTTTTGAAACTTGAATCTTATTGATGGAAGGTTTTTAAGTCAAATTTTTTTACATGTGTATTCAATCTATTTTTCAACAAGTTGGCTAAATTGCACATAAACCCTTTTTCCATAAAATGTTGAAAGACAAATTTTACCTTTAGAAAGGGCTCAAAAAATTTACTTTCAATCTCACAAGATTTGCCCTCTCACGATATAAACAAGGTAAAGACCTGAGAATGAACGCATTCTAGAACCACATTTATTTGGTCTCAACCATAGATGGGATGGAATAGTGATACCTTGACAAACATAACTATCTCTTATGATGATGCAAACACTCATTTTTTGCAAATTAGCCCCCCCCCCCCCCCCCCCTCTTTCCTTGCAAAAACAAATAGAGCCGTTGATTTGGGTTTTAAATAAATGCCCCCCTCTAATGCCGTCAATCCATGGTAAAATTAGCAGTTGTTACTTGTTAATGCCCCCGATACAAAGTACAACATGGAATACAGTACAGAATACAAATTTTGAATACAAATGATGAATACCATACCAAATATAACATGGAATATAAATACTAAAATGTTATACGGGATACAATATGGACTATGATATGAAATACAAATATGGAATACTATACATGTATTAAATTTGGTCATGAATGCATGTGGTGGCAATATCCCATATTGATTGCCAACACAAGAGCTTTTCAAAAACATGAATAATAAGAGGGAAGGTCTCAAATTCTAATATACAAAAACAATCAACTCATTCATGAACTAATTGAGGAAACCAAATTGATTGACTATCCACTCAAAAGATAATCATTTGAATGAGGCAATTTCACAATATGTTAAACATTTCAAACTTGGAGTAGATCAGAGGAGGGGTAGTTGCAAGAAGGACTGGCCTTTTGGGGTAGCCTTTTGGCCAAAACAGAGTTTCTATCGCCGAGTACTATGAGTACTATGACTACTAGGAAACCAAAACTGCATGCACTGTGCACCGTTGATCCTACTGCAGATTCATTGTGAAGCTACCAACTGTCCTGTTACTACTGCAAAGTACTATACAGTACGTAGCACTACTACGGCAGCCCAGAGTTCCATTTTCCACATAAAAGACCTTTTTTCTTTTAAAAAAATTAACCGTAGCAAAATTAAAAAATCTAAAAATTGGCAATTTGTATCAACTGAATGCTAATCACATGCCACCACAAGATTGACCTGGAAACCATGTTCAACATTCAGAATGATGTGTGCAAGGGACCCCTATTCGCTCGCATGCGCACAACTTAAAATAATGTTTTTGTAAATTCTCTTTGGTGGATTCATGCATTCCTAGTGTAGGAATAGACCGCGAAAATTTGAGCCCTAGATCATTAATTTTGGATACTTCCCAGTACTAAAAATCCCTAAACCGCAAAGTGTGATAAATTAGCTAAATTCAAATTTAAATACTAAATGATTTTTAAGAAATTATGAAAAATAATGGATTTGATTACAATCAAGTTATCCATCTCCGCTAAAATGTTGAATTTCATCGGGTTCTATATTCAAAAGTTCTAATGGAAAACAACTTTGTCACATTGAATGTGACGAAAAATAGTACAAGTCTTTCTTGCAACTACCCAGAGGCACTCGTTGAACATGTCATAGTATACAAGTTGCACTCAATAAATTTGTAAGTTTATTGACTTGATGAAGTGATGTTTTCAAAATTCATACAACTTAGTTGATCACAAAGGGGAATGAAAACTTGAAAGAGGAATTATAGTATTTAGTTCTTTTCCTACATGTGAAACCTAAATTTATGGTAATGAAAAAAACAGGCAAGAAAAAGATGTGCAACATACATAAGGAAATCAATTTACAAATTCTC
Organism: Pleurozium schreberi; assembly: GCA_006891605.1. Classification (NCBI taxonomy): domain Eukaryota; kingdom Viridiplantae; phylum Streptophyta; class Bryopsida; order Hypnales; family Hylocomiaceae; genus Pleurozium; species Pleurozium schreberi. The sequence continues at coordinate 20,900 of VACF01000759.1, read as the reverse complement.
AAAATTTACCTCACAAATATATTAAATGAATTTCTAATGTGATTTTCTCTCTAAGATCAAGAGTACTTAAGGTTCATCTCCAAGAGCCACAAACATGCATGGCTAAGACATTTGAAATAGACTGTTAAGGCCATTCACAAAAACAATTTAAGAATAATAATTTGGTTATGATTAATCAAATTTTACAATTTTGTTGACATTAGAATATGACTATAGGACAATTTGTACATTTAGGAGCTCCAAAAGAACCAAGCACAAGATTTGGAAATAGTTTTTGATAACCCGAATCATAAATTATGGCCAACAAATTGTATGTTCACTTTGCAAGTASATTTTTGTCCAATATCAGGTTGTAATGCCCAATTATGCGGTTTTGCCCACATAATTGGGCATGATGACTTTTTCATTCAACATCCAATCTTCATCTTGAATATTCATATATTTATATTGATTTATGTTGATTTCCTAGCAGTAGTTTACATCAAGCAATGTCCTCTTCTTTGGGGATTGCGGGGGAAAATGCACCTTCTCGTTGGTTTTGCCCTTCTCTTGGCCGCATTTTCCCCTGCAATCCCTTCTTCTCCAAGCATTGCCCTATACATAAGAAGTTGGACAAGTCCTCAAATGTCAAATTTTTAAAGTTTATTGAGACTCCTTATGAAGGTGAGGGAATGTGATATCTTCAATGTGATATCTTTGAATGTGAGGGAATGAGAATACAATTTCTTTTCTAATTAGTCTATTGGATACAAATTTAGGCCCTTTAAAAAACAAAATGATTGCTTTCAAACATGGAAAAAAACTGAAAAGAGTTGGAATTGTTTTCCTTCATTATATAAATATCCATATGGAAAGCTTAGTTTAATTCCATTTATGTTTAAATATTAATCAATGGCCTTGTACGTAGAACGGCGGGGCTTGATCCTTCCATGACATCTTAGTAGCACCTATAGAACAAGGGAATTGAAATGCATCACAAAATYCAATTAGCACACTCATTAAAGAGGTGAATACATACTTCCAGTGAAGTCATGGATATGAAAGAGAGACTGAAAGAGGAACCTTGATTGAACAAACTTATGTTAGTGACAAAAAAACACTTAGCAATAGTAGATTGATTCCATGAAATTAACACAGTAGAGGCATTGAGTCAATGTATTTGAAATGAATACTAGAAATAAATGCATTATACAATCTCAAATCTATTCCAAGTTTTTTTAAATTTTCATAAAAATTCATATACTATTTAAAAACTAACTTTCTTACTCTCATGATGAATTGCAATTATGATGGCTTCAACATTGTGGAGTCTCACTTGTAAATTTAGAAGAAAGGTTCCCCTACTAGAATTTTATGTATTTGTTGAGGGAATTCTAAGAATTCTTTTTTATTTTATCTACCTCCATCATATGAGAGGGAAACAAGATTGTTTCTTGATCACTTCATGGGGCTATTCTCCAGTGACATGGCACAATTACATTGGTTTAAATCAAGGACTATCCTCCAATTTCTACATAGTATATTGTTACAATTAAAAAAAATTTGGATGGAAATACACACAACACCAAATTTAAAAATATATAAATAAAGACTATTGTTTTGATTATTAATTTCTAGAATAAAGATTCAAAAATGGAGATTTTGTCTACAACCCAATAATAAAAAGCCCTAATTAACATTGCATCCAAAGAAGTTAGAATTTTTTAAAATATTTTATTCAAAAACGTAGAAACATGCAACATAATTGCCTTGTTTGCTATGTGATAAAAGAAATCTCATGTGCAACATTCTCAAGCATCGGCCAAAGCAACATTCTCAAGCATCACCCAAAGCAACTACTATCCATATTAGATGTGTAACACCTCAAATTACAGCAATGACTTTACAATAGCACATTACACTTCACATGACTTAAAAGGATTATGATACAAACATACTCAAAAAATAAAACAAAATTATGCCCATCCAAAGCTAAGATGTTYAGAGACGGACACTCCACACATTACATAGAAWGCTCCCACTCTCTACATTCCTACATCACTACGTACTTATTCTTGAAGAAAACATTTATAACATCTATGAAAAAAAGTTTGACCTTCATACCTTTTACATGTGATCTCCAAATGACAATTTCTTTGGTGCATTCAAATCTTGTATCATCAGCCAACTAGAAAATTAAAAAAACTTCAACAATCTATTCATAAAATAGTAGATATTGTTCACAAAAGAAAAAACAACCAATTTGTACCCTGCAATAGACAGCCAACATGAAGGAGCAGGACATGTTCTCAGCGATTCTGAACACAGGAAACAAGCAACAGCACTGACTACACCAAACATCACTTGCCACTGAACTTAATTCCAGAATTGCAGTATCTGCAGTGATACACTGAACACGAAAGTATTCAAAAGATACCTCTCCAACATATGCAAAGGGCTTCGAGAAGGGGGACAGGGGCATGACAGTCAGGAAATCAAGCACTTCTTCTTAGGAAGGATCCAATGTATGTCGGTACAAAATAGACGTTAAATAAACTACATAAAATAAAAATTCCTGCTACAATACCATCACTTGGGGACACTGTTATACCTGATAATTCGGTGCCACAGGAATGACCATTCGTCGCCTGGGCCTCAGTTGTTCCACAAGAATTGCAAATTGGAGACTAAGCATCGATAGTAATTGGGAAGAAACTGGAAGGAAGCTGGAAGTCACCTGCCGCTGCAGCTTCAACGTGAACACAAACTCATAACCAGTTTACAGGAAGCCTCCGCGCCCCGATCAGCAGCTACTAGTGGTGTTGAAAACAACACTGAAACAGAAACGGATGAAAACTTGGTGAACTGTGAGCTCTGACGAAAAAGACCCCGTTTAGAGCTTGTCATGGACTCAAACAAAAACCTATCACTGACGCACGCAGTGACTATGATAGGTTCGAAACCACGATAGAAAAGAAATTCATTACACTAATTTCTCTCTGAGAAGGTTCGGCATTACAATGCACAACGATTCTTCCCTTGTCCTTGATGGTATCAATGTCTTCACATACGCTAGCTGGAATAGCCTCGATGCCAACCACAGGGGTGGAGGACAGTTCTTGGCTTCCTGACAAGGATTCGAGTCTATTGCTGTAGCAATTTGGAATTTCCCCCACTCTCCAAACCGACAAAGCTACAACCACTTCGCAAACTGATTATCGTAGTGCCTGTTCGGGGTCTGACATTGATAGACACCATCTTCGCAAAATCTGCCCTGGAAACCGAACAACCATGCTGAAGCTCACTGGTGCGATTCTGTCACAAACGCAAAATCCCCTATCCGAAGCTCAGGGAAAGAGGCACGAAAACTGTCTGGAAAGCAGAAATCTCCTAGTTTACGGTACACTACATGCGACAATTGCACTTCAATTCACAATAAAATCTCGAAACTTAGGCAAAACCCAAATCAACCGAGAATCGAATGAAGGGAATTCTGTAACTACCGAGTCAAACCAGAAAGAACTTTCCTCTTCGACAAAAAGAAGGCACGGCCTGGGCTGGCTCCACCTCGTCTGGTTACAGGTTCAATTCCGCCTGCTTGCTTGCAAAGACCTCCTGTCCAAAAATATTAAAAAAAGTATATCTACGTTCGATTCAAATCGCGGTGTCACTGCTTCAAAGAGCTCACACTAGTAAGTCAACATAAAAAAAAATAAAAAAATAAAAAAAAATAAACCCTCTTCGATTTGCCAACAGTAAAACCGACAAGCCAGAATATCCCAATAAAACTTACTCAGTATCGAGCATCTCTAGAGTGTGAAACAAAAAATCCAGACGGCAAGGGATTCACCCTAACTGCAGCTCTGTAGGCAGCAACGAAATGCCGATTGGAAACACCCAATTCAAAGGCACTTTCAACGACGCTGAGGACCCAGACATCATCGCTTTACGGACATGCACGGGTGAGCTCTCAACTTACAGACAGGTCAGGAGAAACAGGTCATTCTCATTTTGTAATCGCAGCCAAACGCCATAACGGAACGATACCAACATTACAAAGGCCACGCCCCTGCCTCGAAATCAGAAGGCTTTCGACAGCAGGTGAACCAATCGAAGCCAGGACCCCATAAACAATGCAAAGACCAACTCCAATATAACACCTAACGAAACACACGGAGGAAGCAGAGACAACCAGAGGACCCTCCAGTGCCAGACCAGGAGGAAGTCACAATGCAGCATGGTAACATCAAAAAAAAAATAGCCCAATCTCCCTACAGCATAACGTCATGGATTGGCCGGCTGCATCCTCAACTGCTGGAGGATACCAAGATACAAGAACAACGAAGGGGGAAAAATCATAATTTACAAACTAGAAAGAGCACACAAACGACGTCGGAGTAAACCAAATCTCCAAAAATAGGTGGTGTTATAAAACACCATGAAAAGGCACAACGGATCCACAAAACACTATGCTCGCTCGCCACGAATGCGCCTCGCCAACTGAATGTCCTTCGGCATGATCGTCACACGCTTCGCGTGAATAGCACACAAATTCGTATCCTCGAACAAACCCACCAAGTAAGCCTCAGACGCCTCCTGCAAAGCCAACACAGCGGAGCTCTGGAAACGCAARTCCGTCTTGAAGTCCTGCGCAATCTCACGCACCAAGCGCTGGAAAGGAAGCTTGCGAATCAAAAGCTCAGTCGACTTCTGGTACTTGCGGATCTCGCGAAGCGCCACGGTTCCGGGCCTGTAGCGATGAGGCTTCTTCACTCCGCCCGTGGCAGGGGCGGACTTCCTCGCAGCCTTCGTGGCCAGCTGCTTGCGGGGAGCCTTGCCACCCGTGGACTTGCGAGCAGTCTGCTTGGTACGCGCCATAGCTGGGAACGAACTACTGCAGCGGAACCAGGAACCTTGCAGCGGAAATGGAGGGAAAGTGAACTGCAGAAGAAGAGAAGGGGACGACGAGCAAACAGAATGAGAGGGTGATGAAGACGGGGAGAACTTGTAGCAGTCGAGAAGGGCGGGGGAGGGGCGGATTTGAATTGGATACACAGGGATTTGAAATTTGGAGGGAAAGGCCTCCAGGCCGGCAATGGAATTCGGCCTAATCAAACCCTAACCCTAATCACGACATTAACTCGGTGCCAAGAGTGAAATTCCAGGCAGGACGTTAAATCTTCCATTCGGAGTGAGCCCAGCAGGCTGGAATTACTCTGGGTAAAAAAGCTGGAATTTTTAATTTTCATATAAATCTTTTTTTAGAAAATTCTGATTTCATATTTGCAATCAAAAACCCCAAATTAGCTAGGAGAGGTCTAGACTATACCCTAGATACGGCTCAAAATAGGGGGCTTTTTTTTTACTTTTATCTATGGTGAATCTTTTTGGGCCCACTTTGAATGGAGGATTTAACGTCCAACATTCTTACACATGTTGGATAGAAAATATCACATTAGCACATATCACTTGCCCATGATTCTATTTCATCCACAATTTGGCAATTTCATCCAAGATTTTTTTTTCAATTTTGAAGTTTTATGGTAGAAGACTTCACAATTTGTTGCCATTTTCTAGCCAAATGATTATTTTCCAGCTCAATCTAGCACCAAAAAGCCAAAAAAAATTGCTTCCATGTTGCGTTGTGGCACTGGAAATGAATTTTCACTATTGTGCCATGTGTTGCTACCCCAACTACTAGTAAGTCATTTGTAATAGCTATAGAAGAGATGACCAATCCCTTTTTAAATCTCCTTTCATACCTATTGATTTTGCATTTACCTATTTGTAGCCCTAATTAACATTTAATCATGTAGGCTATCAAATCTTTTTATTATACTTATTCTTCTTAAAATTTGTTTGGCATATGAGAAAAGTATGCCAGAAAAATTAACAAGTAAAAGTGGTATTCCTAAAACGTCCTTAGAATAGGCACTAATTTGATTTTGTCTTTTCATGTAAAGTTTAAACCTTAGGTCATATTAGATCTATTCCTAACTTGTATCCATGTTATGAGTCAAAATGCATGAGTCAATTTTTGCCAAATAAAATATAAGTATCTCTAATCTCTCCATGGATGGAATTACAAAATTCTATGATTTGCACAAAGCATCTCAATATCCATTCATTCTAAGCAAATGAAGACTTAAGCATGTAGAGTAACATGTGAAAAAATAGTACAGTTTTTTGGAAGGGTCTCATAAATGCCTTAAAAGGTGATGGACTTTACTTGTGCCCATCCCCAAAGCAAGACCAAAATATCATAAAATTAATGAGAATGCAATAGGTGTCTTCAACCCACATAAGCTTGTTAATGCTTTTACATGGGTTTTTTTCTTTTCGTGAACAACTTCAAGAATTCTATTATCCTTAACTAAATCATGCACTTGATTGCATGTTGGGCATAGTAATGAGGTTGGTATATTGTTCCTATTCCAAGTAATAGCTATAGTATCCATGTAGATCAAATTAGTATGATAAGTATGACAAAGCAATGTACACATGAACCTTAGACATTGTTTGGTAGCGTTTTGGTTCTTTTTATCAATTTTAAAGGGTAGTATGGTTTTCCAATTGTTGTTTTTATTTCTCAAGCTTCTAAGTTGGATGAATGTGGCCTATTTAGGCACTAGGGATTGCGACCTAGGTTGTAACAAGAGCTTTAAGTATATTATATCTTTTTTTCTAGCCCATTTGAGTTGAAGTTGAACAATATCGGTACATGTTCAATTGCCATAAAATCCTTTTATAAGATAATATTAATTGTTAGCAAATGCGGGAAGTTACTTGAACATAGCTATGCATAAGACCATGAGCCCAATATGAATACATTAAACATTTTCATCATAGTTTTATTTTTTTGTTCTAATTATAAAGTACTCGCGAAAAATCATGAGTATTGTGGAAAAGGCTACAAAAAGTATTGTGAAAAAGCCACAATTTTTCTTGCAAACCACCCTGAATAGGGGCTCAAGGCCTCGGGGGTGGCATTGGCAAAAATCATAGAAACTACGTGCGATAAAAAATAGGGTCCAATATATTCCTTGTAGGTAAATTTTGTAAACAATGTATATATAATATACAATGCTAAAAAATTGTAAAACATGGTTATAAGTAAAGTAGCATGCTATATATTATCAAATTTTACCTTTATTTAAAAAATACCATGTCTTTTAATCAATTTTATAAAATTTATATAGCCCCCTGTTAAATAGGTGATTATCGCAGGTGTATGCCAAATATTACACTGAGTGCCCCCCGAGCTCAAGGCCTTACGAGTTGAATAYTGCATGGTAGGAAAGAGAGGCAAGATGATTAAACCAACATCTCCCTTCAATTGTAAGCCCATCACCCCACCAAAGGCATGCCACATTGTTCAATTTAAAATAATTTTGGAGTACTCACAATCCCCCAAATTAAAAAGTGGAGATTGTGAGTACCCCCCCCCAAAGTGGGGAATTGTGAGTACTCCCCAAAAGTGGGGGATTGTGAGTACTTCAAACAACAAAAAAATATGGACCGTTAATCTATGCTGCATTGTAAACCTCAGAGTGACATTGATGAAGTGCCAAATTCTTTAGAATTGGCAACTGCCAATTGTGATCCAGTGAAAGATTAATGCCGTACGTCCATTAGTGTATGGCACCTTGAGTTGGCACCTTGTCTTTAGAGTTGTCATTCATAGGTGCTCTTGTTTGAAGGGGGGATTGTTTGTGTATGACCATTCTTCACTTCACAACAATCAAAAACCTGCTTACCTTTTGGTTTGTTGCTAAAGCTCACATTTTTATATATTGTTCATTTCTTTGGATTGAAACAATTGATTTTTGGAGGAGGTTTGGCCTCTTTTCATCTCCTAGAAGTATTGTCGGATAATACGGATGGTACATGGTGTGTGTCATTTGAGTGGATAGTGGATAGTGACAAAAGTGTGAAATTTTGAAGAAAACAAGCATGAATTTCAAAATGGGGTAAACATGTCATTTTCCCCATTGGTATTAAAAATTTTCACAAATTTTGGAAGAGGTATATAATTTATTATTCTATTAGTTGTAAAAATTAACATTCAAAAATTTCAAAGAGGAATATATGTAGAGGTTATTCCAGAAAAAAATTCAAAATTTTTAGTACAAAAAACCATATTAAGCGTTTGAATACAAAAATCCATACAACTACCCTAATCAAATCTRTGCACACAACCATATTRGAATCCTAAATCCTAATCTCTACAACAACTTATCTTCAATATCATTGTCCATTTGTCCTCTTCTTTGATTCTTGAAATTGCACTCACATAAAGAGAAAAGCATTCAGAGATACATGGAGTTTCAAGCAAAAGTAACAAACCCTAAACTCAAAATGGCTTTCTCAATATTGGTGCCTATTCTAAACGTCTTTTAATTGCTTGAAGGTCGCCTCTTGCTCATCTCCCCACATCCAAAGTTGATTATTTCTTGTCAGCATGGTCAATGGCTTTGCTATTGCAGTTAACGTTTTTACAAATTTTTGGTAATTATAGTTACACAAACCTCAAAAATGCCTGCAATCGGCCCACATTTTTCGGCCATGATATAGAAAGCATCACCTCCACTTACTAGCTATGACTCCTAATCCACCGGGAAATATCATGTGGCCCTTGAAGTACTCCACTCGGTCATAATAAAACTTACATTTACTTGGGTGTAGTTTTAACCCGTGAAGTCTTAGATAAGCAAATACCTCCATCTAGTGAACCCTATGTTGTTTTTGGTTCATGCTATAGGCAATAATGTTATCAATATAACATTTCACAAAATCTAAGCCAGAAAATATGCAATCCATAACCCTTTGGAACTCTGCTAGTGCATTTTTCAAGTCAAATGGGAGGACCTGCCATTAATAAAGTCGATCCTTCCCATCCTCATCAATTCCCCATAACGATGTCTTTTCCTTATCACTTTTTCAAATACTAAGTTCATGATAATCCGACTAGAGATTCAAAGTACTAAATACTTTAGCATCGCTAATGACATCGAAATTCTCCTTCGGTGTTGGCATTACATAACAGTCTGACTTTATGAACTTATAAATTCTATGATGGTCCCCACACATCCTTTTCTCGGTTCAGTTTCCATAAACGTCCTTCTTAGATGGCATAACCGTCGCCGATGCATATTCACAATTCCGTGAAGGTAACTCCTCCAATCCAACCTCCAACAACTCTTTGGTGCGGTTTTGAATTGTAGGAGATAATTTATAATTTTTATAAACTACCCATAGTATATTAAATTCGATCCTAGGGAGAAACGAAATAGGATATTAATCTAGCAATCTTCACCAACCAAAGGCACAACTCAAAGATCTTGACATAGCAACCTTATCAATTAGGCCTAATTGCAACTACTCTCCACTCTTAATGGCCACAAGGGTAAAGAACATCTCCCATTTGTACTCTCGATCTTTAATTTAATCTTCCTTTAATCTTTTCCACAACTCCTTTGCATACTTGAGTTCAAGCTTTCTTCAAATTGGTCTTTAGTCCCAAATCGTTTCTCCGTCATACCGCTTAGATTCCAAACTTGATCATCACACCATCAACATACTCCAAACAGGCTTTGCCGCTTACACAACACCAAATTGGATTTACAGCACCACCCGAATATTCCACCTACTGGCTTTCAAATCAACTCACAAGCTGAAGGCTTTACGTCTTCTACTCTCTTCAACTTCCCAAATTAGTTTACATTCTCAATCTCATTCGGCATACTAATACACACCATTCAATAACTCACTACCATACACTCATATCCTATTTGGACATAATCTACTAAAAGCATCAAATTACAACAACTCTCTCGACACATAAACCATAAATAATTTCCAACAGCTATAACAATTAAGCAAAAATTCAACCACAGGGAATGATACAATCAGAACCGATTGGAAAATCATACGCACTACATAAGATTCATCACATGACACACAATAAACTCCATTCAATTCATACATTGAAAACAACAACAAATATTTTCCAATTAGGATTCACAACCAGCCATACACCGACACACACCAAATATATCCAAATTGATTCCAACTATTTCATTTTACAATAGATTGACTTACAAATCACATTTACACCAAATCCAATTCAGTTCAAAAGTATTCTAAATTTGCTTCCAAATTGCCACAGCCCATATACATCTACCACATCAGTATTCAACTTCAATTTGCTTCCATTACACCATCACTCGATTAGCACTTTTCACAGATACTTATCCAAATTGTTCTCTCACACTACAACGACACACAAACAAACAAATACACAGCCAAATCGGGCTGGACACCACTCGCACTAAGCAGAAAATGGGCCCAGATTCAAACCTCGCCATCCACCTAATAGGCATCCTGCGAAACGTTTAATGGCCGGCCAACTGAATTGGCCGGACCACCTTTCAAAATCTCCTACTTGGCATTAACTACTCACTCACTACCAACCAACTAGGCTGACTTTTACACATGGCCAAAAACAAAGTACAATATCACATTTAACCTCCAATTTGGTGAACTACAAGTTAAAATACTTGGAATTGCAACCAAAAGAACAAAAAATCCAAAATTGGTATAACCATACTGTCTACATGAATCATTTTGCGCTCTATCTCACTATACTTGTACGGTTTGTGATAAATTGATGCATCATCTGTTAATTTTATACGTACCTCTTGTCCCTTCAACAATTCCAAATCCTTGAGACTAAAGGCAAAAGAATCCACATATATTTTGAAGAACTCTTGCTCCCCGTTCATTTTTGCTTCATCCTCCAGGCCTACCAACGGCTTCCAAGTTTTTTAGGTCACCGTTTCTTTCCGATCTTCTTTTGAAGCAAGTTTTCCCACCTTTGGTTGCTATTGCACACCACTTGGAGCAAAGTCTTCTTGCTCCATTTTAGCCATGCCATACTATTCTTCAATTTGGCTCAAAGGCCAAAGTTCTTCTATTTGGCTTCTATGTGCTTTTCAAAGAATAATTTCTCTACGTGCTCCTCAAAATTGATTTTATGTTTGGCCAATTGCTCTCAACTAGTCAACTACATCAACTTGTTCGTGGAGTCGTGAAAAATGGAGTATCCTTCCATAATTCCTATGGATGAGTTGTAAAGGCCTCTCCACCCTCAACTACTAAGTCTGGACTGCCAGAACTTGATGGTTTCATGGCCGTCTAAAGCTCATAAAATCCCAAGTGGCCCGTTAAAGTTGAAACTATGCGCTCCTACTCAGCCATGACAAATGAAACCATCCAAAAGAGACAATTTAAATCCATGGCTTGGCCAATAAGATATTGTCTTTGAAACTCGGTGATGCCCGGGATGTTAGTAATGTCAGTTTGGAATCCCATGGCTCATTCCCACTCATCGGCATTGGGTTCAACCATCTCTTCAGTGCAAGCATTCCACATTAAACCTGGCCCATTATCTTTAAAGGCATAGGACCTAGAAAAACTCACGAATGTAAGCATAACCCTTCGTGGTTCACTTTTGCGGTTGACAACCGCTAATAGAGCTTGGTCATCATGATAAACACGCCTTGGTGCACGGTGAGGATCCAAAATATCCTTTACGTACACATCAGGTCGTTGAATACGTCCAACCGTTGCATGCATCAACTTTGGTGGTGCCATATTGGTCCACCAAAATCACGGTCTATGAGCTCGAGAGCCCACTGCTGCCGCATCCAATAAGAAAAAGAGTTCCAAGGATTCCATGAACATGATGTATATTCTCAAGTGTGCGAATATGTGAAGTACTAACCACGGGTACATTTTCAATAATATATTCCGGTGGCTGTTGGGGATGGCAACTCTAAGATAGAATAGAAGACTAGATTGAGGGGATACCTCAAAAGGAGACCAAAATAGACCAGAAGTGAGGGAATTCCTCACACAAGACTCAGAATAATACTCGAAGTGAGAAAACTGGAAATAATATTGATAACTGGAAGAGTAGGTACAACTGGTGTTGAAGAGAGTGAGGAGCAATGGCCCTCAATTCTCTATTTATATTAGGCTCGAGGAAACTTCTGGAATAAAGTCCTAGAGACCTTTGGAAACACCCATGGGACCTTCTAGAAGCTTATGGGAGCTTCCGAAATCTAAGAAAGTCAAGCAGAAGCTTGTGGAAGCTTTCGAAAAACTAGATCCATATCGAACTTCCCGGAAGCTTGTGGAAGCTTTCGGAAACAACTAGATCCGTCTAGAATTTTCCGGAAGCTTGTGAAAGCTTTCGGAAGCTACTAGAACTATATGGAAGCTTGTAGAAGCTTCCGGAAACTAGTGAAAGGTTTTAGACACTAGTAGAAGGTTCTAGAACCTTCTAGAAGTTACTCAAAATTATTAACAACTAAAGTATATTTAACCACCGCTCTCCGGAAAAGCTCTTAAGAAGCTTCCCTATTGTAGGGCTGATATAAGTTTCACGGGGAACCCGTCGGTGTGGATGAAGTCCGGTATGGCACGGCCGTGACAGTGGCTGCAGTGGAGAAGTTTGGATAGAACGTATTACCCGCACCATATCATAAAACCGTGAAAAACGATTGTTCTTCAAGCCATTCTGCTTAACTGCCGTAGATATGCCTTGGCATGGCTATCCCGCAATAATGAGATCCACGGACTCCAACCGTAGGATGTCATCATGTGAAATCAAAGAAATATCACTAGGTAGTACCGAAAATGCGGTCTTGATAGCAGTAGTGCTCAATAATGATGGGAAAGTTTGGCGCAGTCGTCAGGCATGACGCTTGGCCACTTGGTGTACCATGTCATCATTATCCACTAAAGATAACGTTTCACCTTGACACCTGCCTGCAACACTGCAGCCAATCTAGTGCCAATACCACCAAATAACTCCAAAAGTGTAATACCTTCGTTTGGTGGCTTCCAATGAATTGTAGCAGTATCCAGAGGTGAGCCGGCATCGTTCATACCTCCCTTTGCCTCTTCATCTTGTGGAAACAAAGATTGTTGTCACGCCTCCTAGATCACAGTTTCTGTGGCATGTTATAGTTCGGTGGTACTCCTCCACGACGAATCCACTCCTGGTTGATATAATGCTTCGCCCCCAACTTCCACAATTTGAATGTCATTTCTTCTTTGATGTTGGTAACTGAAACGGGGATAGAAGGATTCTCAAAATCCTCTTCAAACCAAGGTTGGCCTTCTGCTACAAGCCCAGAAAAGCAATAGAGATCAGCCAAATTATCGGTGAGAACTCATATAAAACGACCTAGCAATTAAGCCTTGCGGCCATCCCTTGCTTGCCATTCCGATCTATATGACGCTGTCTCTTCCCAGAAGTCCAAGGTGAAATCCATAAGGTATAATACCATAGCCCCTACCAAAATATCATATGATTTGGCCTCCGTGACTATAGTTTTCATCTTCATCAAGCTAGCATCTTCAAGACTTCAACATCATCATAACGGAGTCGTAGTGTCAACTCGCTCCTTGTAATGTCATTTACTTGCTCCGCCCCTCTAATAGATGTACTAATTGTTCACGGATACGTCTCCATTGTGTCCTCGGTCAAATCCAAACCTTCAATCGCTGACTCACCCAGCATCAAAGGTTGTGCACCGGAATCCAATAGTATTTGTCGAGGTGCGAAAACTTTCTGTTTAGGCCCAACAAGTTAGAAAATGCCTTAGAAATTGTCAAGTACCACTACTCTGGGAGTGATAGATGACAGCTCTATTGTCGGACGTGTTGGCATGGATTTCAACCAAACAATTGCTGATGAAAGCCCTTCTGCTTCAGTTCAATCATCGATCGCCGTCACTTATGGCTCAAGCATAGTTTCCATGGCGCTAACTGGTGCTGAGGTGCCATTTGCACACATGGTAGCCGCCAATTGAAATACTGCAACTGCACTAAAGTCTACTTGCGAAATCATGGATGTAGAAAAAAAATGGAGCTTGACAAACTATTGTGGCTGCCTCAAATAGTGAACTCGTACCTTGACCATTCTTAGTGGTGACTGAAGTAGCACAGAGGCCACTGAAGTTTGGTACTAGTAGTACCATGGATGATGTAGGCAAGACATCTTCTAACGTAAAAGACTCTGGTAGTCGCGTTTGACGTTTGGCCTCACCTCATTGGGGATTCAATCCCGAACTCGCTCTTCATGGTACATTCGGCATCATGGTCTTGCTCCGTGTCATTGCAAAAGCATCCATTGGCGTTCCATTTGGATCTGCCATACCACATAATATATAATCGTCCTCTTTTGCATAAAAAGACGTTGTGGTCTTTTGTGAAGAGGAAGCTTATGCCTCATTGGTGGCACTCATTGCCACCATCTTAGCTTCCAACTTGGTGAAGCGCGCCTTCTACAACATCTTCTCTCCCCTGGTGGATTTAGCATTTTTAGATTCACCTCCATTAGCATCCTTGACACTTTTGGGTTTGAGTTTTGGATGTATTTTCCAAAACTCGCCTCTCCATGGCCTTTGACACTACAACCAAAATAAAATCCGCTCGTCTTGACTAATTTTTTCTTTGCTGTTTTATTGCAATTCCATCAACGATGACCAATTTTGCCGCTATTGAAGCATGTAATATCCACATCCTTTGCACTACAATGCATCTAAAAACATGTATGCCATTTAGTCTATACATTTTGAGTTTAGGGTTTGCTACTTTTGCTTGAAACTCCATGTATCTCTGAATGCTTTTCTCTTTATGTGAGTGCAATTTCAAGAATCAAAGAAGAGGACAAATGGACAATGATATTGAAGATAAGTTGTTGTAGAGATTAGGATTTAGGATTCYAATATGGTTGTGTGCAYAGATTTGATTAGGGTAGTTGTATGGATTTTTGTATTCAAACGCTTAATATGGTTTTTTGTACTAAAAATTTTGAATTTTTTTCTGGAATAACCTCTACATATATTCCTCTTTGAAATTTTTGAATGTTAATTTTTACAACTAATAGAATAATAAATTATATACCTCTTCCAAAATTTGTGAAAATTTTTAATACCAATGGGGAAAATGACATGTTTATCTCATTTTGAAATTCATGCTTGTTTTCTTCAAAATTTCACACTTTTGTCACTGTCCACTATCCACTCAAATGACACACACCATGTACCATCCGTATTATCCGACAATACTTCTAGGAGATGAAAAGAGGCCAAACCTCCTCCAAAAATCAATTGTTTCAATCCAAAGAAATGAACAATATATAAAAATGTGAGCTTTAGCAACAAACCAAAAGGTAAGCAGGTTTTTGATTGTTGTGAAGTGAAGAATGGTCATACACAAACAATCCCCCCTTCAAACAAGAGCACCTATGAATGACAACTCTAAAGACAAGGTGCCAACTCAAGGTGCCATACACTAATGGACGTACGGCATTAATCTTTCACTGGATCACAATTGGCAGTTGCCAATTCTAAAGAATTTGGCACTTCATCAATGTCACTCTGAGGTTTACAATGCAGCATAGATTAACGGTCCATATTTTTTTGTTGTTTGAAGTACTCACAATCCCCCACTTTTGGGGAGTACTCACAATTCCCCACTTTGGGGGGGGGGGTACTCACAATCTCCACTTTTTAATTTGGGGGATTGTGAGTACAGGGTTGCTATTTTGTGAGCCTGTGAGCGTGAGTGTGTGAGCGTGTGAGCATGYGAGCATACAATTTTTTCTGTTGGAAATTGATGAAGTACCCTTGACCGTGGAAATTGGAATGAGGACTACACCTCGCAATAAATGATGGGAAAAAATAAATTGCGATTTAAATTTTTTGATTGTAGAGTAAATGAATCCATTTTCAATGAAATTCATTGCAAATTTTATTGACACTATGTTAGGGTTTTTATAAAGAAAAAGATAATTAGTCTACAAATCACAATTGCAGTGAACTAAGGCTATTTATTTAGGGTGTCGATGATGTGAATATAAACAATAAATTAAAAATCAACGTCCAAAAACAAACAAAAATAGAGTCATGTAGATGATGAAGACATAGAATGAGAGTCGTCACTACTCTCAGTGGATGAGATCTCCTGCTCTGATTCTAGGGCTGTCTCATCTATAAATTGCAGAATTGTAGGGTCTAAAGACTTAGACTTTCTCCGTCTACAAAAATCCTGTTGACAGGCTAATGTCCCAGCTAAAGCCTCTGCATACGATGGCAACAGAAAGGGCTTCTCTGGGCTTGGAAAAAACGATCGTAGAGTGAAAAATGGCCGAGTAGCCACCGAATTGTAAGTCATGCTGCAAATGAAAAAATGATAATTAGGAATGGCAAGAATTCCACGTTCACGATGAAAGAAGCTTGCAAGAAAAACTTGAAGAAAAATGAATGAATAGTAGACATCTCTCTTTAGATATTTTGGAAAAAAGCAAGCATGGGTAGACTTACTTACTGAAACGAGATTTCTTCACGATGTGGGGAACTTCAATTTCCTGAGCTTCATCATCGTCAGAATCCTGTACAACGGCAACAGCTGGAGGTGGAACATCTTTCGGTGCGCGAATCATTGGGGCCAAAATTGCCTGAAAAAGGCCTTTGTCTTCCTCGAGTGCAATGATGTGCCTGCTAAAAATCCTGCAAGCGTGGATGGAAGCCCCTAATCCACAAAACAAAACAAACTGAATTACTACAATACTGAATGAGAATTGAAGAAAAAATAAGAATGAACAAATACAATAGAAGACAGTGAATGCACATACCTGTCGCAGCAGTGCAATCAATAACAACATCGTTGGCAAACGTTGATGCTTCTATCAACATCTGCATGAAACGGGGGTCCTTTTCTCTTGCACCCCTCCAAGGTTTGAATTTGCTATCCATAGTCAACGTCTCTTTCTTCGTGAAATTCTGAATAACATCATCAACTGCGACATCTACTCCTAGCTCCCTGAGCTTTGGGCATGGCTGGAATTTAAACTTGGAAGGACCAATACCATCCAAATTCCTGACCAGCAACATGACGCAGAAGAATTGAGTCTGCAAGAGCGAAAAGGTACACGGTGAATTAGTCCAAATTGAATGATGAAATATAAACTATTAGTTGCCATAACAAATCCACAGAAGTAGAAATGTAATCAATTAAGAGAATCGAAATAGAAGTTAACAAAAAATACACCACCTGCAGTAGATTATGTCATATTCAAGAATGAAAGCATCTTTTTCAACAGAAGACGAATCCATGAATAAAATAGGGACAAGTGAAGGATGATCATACCGTACATCCAGTAGAGATCGGTGAGGCCAAATGAAGCCAGTTCGTTCTCCACCAATCCTTCAACTTCTTAAACGAATATGTTGTAGCGTACTTCAAAATCGTAGCCTTTACGACAAGACTCCGAGAATGAATTATGAGTAACGCACCGTCATCGTGCAAATGACCATCAGCAAACTCGAACACCGACTCCAGCCAAGAAGGGTGGACCATGTTCCATTTCGGAACAGTATGTGCAGGTGCCGATAGACCTGGGACAGGCAAACCCTCGGGCATGTCCGCAATGACGAGGTCCACGCGGGCTTTATCACTCCGAACACCATGGAAGAAACGCTCCTTCTGTCCTTTGTGCTGCAAAATCATCGAATCAGTTAGGAAACAGACCGATAATGTTAAAGAGCAAAAACCAAAGTGACAAATGGAAGAAAGTGAGAATGCGAACCTTGTCAACAAAAGTGACAATGTCATGGTATACTTGGGGAAGAGGATCGGCCAAGACATCAGTGAGAGAGTAATTCAGAACCAGCTCGTCAATCTAAATCTCTGAATCCTGCAGGTACTCCACAACGGATGGACCATGCTGCATCACGTCATTGCTAAGTGAAGCATACTCCGAATCACGCTTGGTGCCACGTGAATTTGAGCGCTGATGTTGGGAGCTCTCGTCTTTGGTGGATGAACGTAAGGCATCCTCTCGGGTATTCTTCCCCTTCCCCTTGTCCTTCTCCGCTGCTAGTACTTGCTCAGACTCAGTAAGCTTCTTTATCTTCTTCGTGGCTCTCTCCTTTGCTTTGTCCACTGCCTCGGAGTTCTTGAGCGCAATCTTTTTATTGATGTCGTCTCTCCTCTTGATTGCCTTCGCCTTGGCATCCTCATCAAGACCGGCAAACTCGTTCACATCCTCAACCACAGCATGAGTATTGATCGAACGCTTCAAATGGTCCTCAGGCAAGGGCATGAATTCCGGCGGGCAATCTAAATACCACGCATTGGTTTTCAAATGCAAACTCGTCCACCATTTCGATTGCGCCCCCGAGAACATGCAATGCTCGGATGAATCATCCAACCACGTTTTTAAAAATTTAGGTAGATCGCGCTTCTCAATTGCCCCCTTAGGCAAGAGCTCATACATGAAATACCTGTATAGACCCAATTTTTCAGAATACAAAAAATGATCCAATAACGGCAATAAACGAACTGAATTAAGCATATCACAATGGCATTAAGGTATCCAATTCTTACCGGTAGATCACCCGTTTGACAACTAGATCAGTGCCCTTGTGTTTCTTGAAGTCATCTGACTTTCTGAAGACATCGTGTCCCCGGAATTGGGGCAAGAAAGCATGGTCCCACACTCGAATTCTCCAGTCCTCAACATAATCTGGAAAAGTGTCGGGCTCCTGGGGAGAGTCCATAGCTAACTTGAGCTGGTCTTTCTTCACAATGTTATCAAACATTTTTGCTCCCGCGTCTTGTATCTGCAAGGCCATTAAAAGTGGTGATGCATACTAATAGATTACATCTGAATCCGAATTGCACTAACCATCTAATGTCATCGTGGAATAGATCACATCCAGAAACCGAGATGAATAAAACATGAATGAAATGAAAGAAGAACACTTACCCCTAAATACCAGCACACCTTCGCTAGGGAAGACTTCAGTTCTATCTCTCTAGCTGGCTTCAATGGGAAGCGTCTTGCCTCCCTCGTTTGAACTGGGGAGTTCCACCATGTAAGCCACTTAACCTTATGCTCCTTGCTCACGTTGCATGTTGCAATCAATTGCAACTTCTCGAGTGTCATTTCTGGAGTGATGTTGGAGCTCCAATGACGCACAATCTGAAAGCACGAATGACTTGAAGTTAGATTAAGTAAATGTAATAAGAAGAAGACCAGAAGGAGAGGTCAAAAGAGATGTTATCATACCTCCCGGAGCTACTCATTTCCCAGATTGGGATTGGCCACAGYAGTGAGCTTTCCCAACTTCTGCACTAACCTTGTTGTCTTCTCCTTTGTACCCAACTTCATGGCAGCCAAGCCACCTGCCTCTGTCTGCAGATCCTCAGGTGTCTCTTCCCTATACAACCTAACTGCTAGGTCAGCAGCCGTTGCTATTTCATATTGCAAAACAGCATGGACGTCAGCAAAACATTGGAAGGATTGATGCCTCTACACAACTCAAACCTACAAGGAATATGCACACGTAGTGCGAGAATCGTTATCCGATAGATGAATGAAGTGAACACCTCAATGGACATGGAGTACCAACTTTTCCGGAGATTTTGCTGGCACTGAGTAATTTCGAACTCACTGAAATGCTCAGAGAACTTCTGAAGCGAAAGCATACCATATTTTTGAACACGATAAAGCGTATGAACAAGACTGGTCTTGATGAACGAACTTTCCGTATGCCTGAATCAGAAAACCAAAAAGTCAATATCTTCTTAAATGCTCACATGGTAAACCAAAAATGAAAAAAGGCGTAAATGGGAGCACTTACTTATTGATGTCATGCATAGCATGCATGACATCACCTATCCTCCCCTTCGTGTCTAGAATGATGGAGTCCACTGATATATGCCAATGCTTGTGACGGTGGTGGTGTTTACCGATGTAAGAGGTCCACGCCAGAAGTCTATGGTTTCCATCACAAACGAAGAATTTTGACCCCTTGAAGTTCTGCAAACTTGGTGTGGCATTAAGAATGGCATTGAAGATGTCATTCTCTTCATTCCACATCGGCCCCCAAGCCTCTCTATCCGCATCAGTCACCACCTCAGTCTCCCCTTGCTCATTAGTGAGTGACACATAAAAAACATTTGATCCATCTCTGTACCCATGAACGAACTCCTGCTCCAATTTTGTGAGATCACTCTGGAGTGCGGGTCTAACCATGGGCATCTGGACAAGGCGACATAACGGAATCCGYAGCCGAGATATGGATGTAGGTTTTAGGCGCAAGTCGGCGATGGAGGCCACGGAATTCACCTTTTGTGACTTTCTGTAGGCATCCTCGGATTTGAATTCCTCTTGAGCCTCCCCCATGGTTTGGTCAATACTCACGATCACGTTGTCATTGATAACAGGTGTGATATTCTCCATTGCAGACTGCAAAACTGGAACCGCTGCATCAACTTGCACCTGAAGAAGAAAAGACAACGGAAAAGGTCATTAAAAAGACAAAAGCACAGTAGGAGGTTTAGGTCCCCCAGATCAGACCCTCGGCGGGCTGACCCTCCCCTCGACGCCGATGGACAGGCCCTGGGGGGAGAGGTCAACAGAAATCAAGAAAAGAAAAAAAAAACAATGCACGCCATCACCTGCAGACAGCGGCTCCCCGGATGAAAACCCGGGCGGGCTGATCCTCCCTCGGCGCCGATGGCGAGTACCTGGGTGGGGAGACTTGAACTCAAAACTCACAAAGGAAAAAAAAAACGGGATCCCTTACTTGCTGCAGTGGCTCGCCGGATCAAAATCCCGGAGGGCTGATCCTCCCTCGGCGCCGATGGCGAGTACCGTGGTGTGGAGACTTGAAATCAAAACTCGCAAAAGAAAAAAAAACGGGATCCCTTACCTGCTGCAGTGGCTCGCCGGATCAAAACCCCGGTGGGCTGATCCTCCCTCGGTGCCGATGGCAAGTTCCTGGGCGGAGAGACTTGAATTCGAAACTCGCAAAAGAAAAAAAGAAACGGGATCC
>VACF01000757.1:0-42358 GCA_006891605.1 Pleurozium schreberi | reverse complement strand
TACATCCAATAATGTTGAAAATAAAAAAAATGAAAGTTTTATAGGTTCAACAATATGACTAGGTAGGTGGTTGAGTAAATCATTATTTTTGTCATTAGCATTAAATTAGCTCAAAGATGGATGGAATAAAAAGAAGAACTTGTAAGTATGAAAATCTGAAGAGATTTTCTCAATCAGTATTAAGTTTTGCCTCCATAATTTCAAATTTGCAATTCCACTYAGAATATTTTTTTAGAGTAAATACTCCCAAAACTTGAACAAGGATCCACTCGAGTTCTACAAGTTGAATGGGCTTTTTTCAAACAGAAATAAATCTCAAAGATAAAATTAGTTTTAAATATGGAAAATAAATCTTGAAGAATTGAAGCAGTCCTTTATTGTGGGCTTGATGCAATCCTCCCTTAAATTCTTCATTTAAAGAAGAATGGAACCTCAATAAGACAGACAATATTGCACCAATAGTTAAAACATACTAAGGTAGACTGCTCTTAAAGCGACCATTCAAGAGTGATTGCGTTTTCAGGAAAGCTAAACTCCTTGAAACAATTTTCAGTAAATTTTCATTGGAAGAAAAAGGAATTGGCATCTAACCCAAGCAGTTTCTTATTTTTCGGACCTTCAAGGAATTAGTTACAAATTTTTGAAGTTGTAATGCAGTGGTCACTAAAAGCGACCACCTCCTGAAATGTACACTTCTGGTACATCAAAGAAAGAAAAAAGTACCCATGTATTATGATCGCTTTTAAAGCATGGGCGCTTTAAGAGCAGACTACCTTATTGAATTTAAAATATTTTCTTTTGAAAAAATATTATTGTTTATTCACCACTTTGCCGTTCAAGAKGGAGGGGCCTTCTCAAGAGTCTATTCTCTTTCTAATGCTAAAAACCATAAACCTCCCTATATGGATGATAAATAGTTAATATTTTCACTAGTTTGGATAAATTGGGAGTTGTTGGAACCTTTGCTAATGAAATATGGAATCCCAATTCAATCACTACAAGACAAATTAGTTGCTTACATTACAATCTTCTATTGGAACAAATTTTAATTTTAAACTTTTTATGATTTTTCAACTAAGAAGACTTTCTTTGTTAGTACTTACCATCGGATCCAAAATGAATTAGACACTTATTTTATGCCAATCTCAAATTATTATGTATGAGCTGCAAAAACAATGATCTAGAAACAAAGAGAAAAAAGAAATCATGTTTGAGTTACGTAAAGTGCCACAAAAGCTTATCGTCAACTTGAAAGGCCACAAAAATAACCTATTTGATCTATCTTTTGGATGGATGGGCTAGTTTTTATCATCACAAAGGCTTTGATGTTCTTCATATATTACTATGCTAAAAATGGTTATGTAATATGGGTGAATAATTGGTTAGCATAAGCATTGATATAAACAATCAAATAGCATCCTCTATGCACACCACATTGAATAGTATAATGTCACCACTATAATCAATGTTGAAAAGCATGTCCTTGTAATAAATTGTTTAGACCATTCAAAATATCAAATTTTGGTGCATCAATGAGGTCCAACTAAAATTTGCATAGGGTCAGGTTATAAACTTTTGAAAGTTGCAAATATGTAAATATGTAGTTTTCTAAATTTTGAATGAAAAATAAATAAATCATAGATGTATAGATTGAATTTTTTAACAAATTATTCACTATAAATTTATAAATTTATAAAGTTGATAACTAATGATTGATAATATTAAAAATTCATAAATATGATAAATCTCAAACTTTTAAGAAGAAATAATTTTGTATTCCAATAAATTACAAATAGTACCTTATAAGAATACCAAAAAACATCCCAAACTTGATCATACCACAAAAAATACATTATTTGTATTAATATAAGCATTACTCCTGTAACTACTTGAAGTTCTCATCGGTGTCTTTGCAAACAATTGTCATCAACTTATAATAATGAAATTTTAAAAATTGAAAGTCACAAAGTTTCAAAACCAGTAGATTTTTTAGTATCAAATATTTCAAATTTTTATTTTAAAAATTATGATTGATAAATCAATATATTTGGAAAATTGTTGGTTGTAAGTATAAATTCCTAAATTATAAAAATGATTCAATTTGGTTATCTAAAAAATAATTAATCAACAATAATTTTATTTTATTAAATTTCTTAGTATATAATACTCATAAAATTTTAAATTTATTGAAATAAAACAGTCTTTACTATTAAATTTTTATCGTTGACCAAGATATTAGCAATGCAAATAATTTTTAAGAAAATGGGCTGATTTATTAGTTGGATTTAGCTTTGGTGGGTGCAATTGTAGAGGGTTTTTCTAGAACCATTGCGTCACACCCCAATCCGACTAAAGTTTTTCAGTCGGTTGTAGCGAGATTGCTGGAGCCGTTGCTTGTGGTGATCGGGGATTCAATTAGTAATGAGAACCAATCTCTCTTGAGTGTAGTTAGGGCAGCTGAAGAGATTATAGAGAACGGCATATTTCATCCCTCTCACATTGGAGGATTTTTTGAGGTCTGCGTATTCCTAAAGAGGAATGGGGACACAAACGTAAATAAAAAAAAGAACTCGGAAGCTAGGCAGCGGAGCTATCACAGGACTTTCTTTCAGAAACTTGAAGAGTTGAGAAAAGCAGGGAATTTTCTGGCGCTGGTTGGGCTTGGTCGTGCTTTCAAGATATATGCAAAGAGATGGAAAGCTCAACAGGTTGCGCTTTCGGAGGATATTTATGGTGTTCGAGGTCAAGGGAAGTCGCAGCTCTCTGAGAGCATTTCAGGTATTGAATCACTCAGGCTTTGTGGTTCCCRTCTTGAAAGCTAGGTTCACCTCTATTGAGGGTTTTAGGGTTTAGGGTTTAAAGTTTATACGGTAGAGGGTACACTTTGTATCACTGTTTATCATTTTAACACATGACGGCGAGTGGTTTTGGGGAGATTGCTACAAAGCCGTGGTCTATTCGGTACAAGATCAAAATTTGTTGAGATAAATTTTATCACAATGTATGAGTTTCTTACGCAACTTTAAGATGGGAGGTTGTACATTAGTATGGGTCCCCTTAATACCCCTATTCGGTGTAGATCTCTACTAGTGGTAGCAGACCACCCCATTTCCATCCAAAGATTAATGGCCATAGAGATTTAATCAAGTCACGCCTACATCACCTGGGGATAAGTCCAACTGAATGKATGAAYAGGTGAGTTGCTGTTCGTAACAGGGGTCGGTATTGGGGACGACATCAGGCTCCTAACGATTTTAATATCTTCTACCTTAGCAATTGTGACAGCCGCATGTAGAGAGGATTTCTGATGCTGTGTTCTGTGTGTTAGGTGAAAAGGGTGAAAGAGGTAGTGAASCCAAGTCAATCGAAAAATCTGGCCATGAGATCGAAGCAGCGAAGGACGAGGAAAATGCTGCGTTGCAACCCAGAAAACATGCAAACCAAACAGATGCAATTTTCAGTGTCTTTGCTGAACTGCTTGGCCCGCTGAACTCGGAACTTTTAACTCTTGTTGGGTCGGATAGCAGCCAAATTGAACAATCAGAAGAGCATGTGATGCAAATATCTCTTCTGATGCAAGGTACCAATGGGCTGCTTGCAGCTGCTAAGGAGTCTGGAGCTTATAAGTCACTWGAGGATACGCTATCATTGACGTACTTCAACTTTCTCCTGGAGGTTCACAATTTGRCCGTCAAAATTGGAATGAGAGCTTTTGACATCTGGTCCAATGGTGATCTAGTAATTCCCATCTCTAAGAAAAAAAAGCGCTCASTAGGGCCTGARACCAGAATTACTTCGAAGAAGAGATGTGAAGCAATATTCAGTGAAGTTGTATTCGCACTCCAACATCTTCTTGAGCTTGAGTACAGGGTTTTTGAGCAACAGTTGTCTTCTGTATGGATGTTCATGTTCAAGATGCTGGCCCCTGCTATAGAGGTCAAGAGAACGACGTCGAAGGCCTTAGAGTTCTGCTGCGGGTTAATTAATATGTACAGCGACTTGAGGCAGGTGAGTATCTGATTGTCATCTCAGGCAGTTGTCCCGCAATCTCCTTTTGTTCTTGCCTGAGAGTCCTACGTGTCCTCTAACCTCCTATTAGTACCATCCGTAGGTCACGTCTTCAAAATAGAAATATATGTATGGATTGATGGTTTCTCTCCTAGTATCTTGTACCCGATGACCAATTTTGGACTAGACTTGCCTCTTGTYCGTGTGGTACTTATGCTGCGATACTGTAGTTGATGAGAACGTTCAACCTCCAAACTTTTAGCTTTTGTTTACAAGATCCGTGTGACTTTCATATGAAGTCTTTCTTGCATCTGATGATGTTTGTGTTGATGCC
Organism: Pleurozium schreberi; assembly: GCA_006891605.1. NCBI lineage: Eukaryota > Viridiplantae > Streptophyta > Bryopsida > Hypnales > Hylocomiaceae > Pleurozium > Pleurozium schreberi. Next base: position 38,016 of record VACF01000757.1, on the reverse strand, counting down.
AGGTTGAGATCCCCATATTCCATCTCACAGACACCTTGACAGGTCTGCAGAGTTCTTCTCAGCTTGAGTTCGTCGCTGTYGCTGTAGAGAATATTGTYTGTACTCCACAATATCTAGTTACCCTGGGATCTGTGATACGTAGACTCCCYGAAGGACAGGTGGCAAATTTGTTGAGAGGTTTACAAGCAGCAGTTTCTAAAACACTTGATTCATTCGATTGTCAGCAAGCGAGCTCTCTATTGAAGATCCCTAAATTTCATGGCTCAGCGAAGGGCCTTTTAGAGTTATATTGTTGTATYCTWCAGAATGCGAATGTTACTTCATCAAATAGCATCCTTGCTGGCGGGGCTGTCAGGGATCTCCTTATCAAGGTCCTTGCTCCACCCATGATGGAGTTGGTTGATGTTTGTGTTAAAAATGAAGTTGCTTCTACTGAAAGAGAACCCTTGCAGGAGGAGCATTGTGTCTCGACAAAGTCATTGTTGCTTCTGTCTATATACATGTCTTCTCGAGTCCTGCATCGCCAATGCTTGTCGTTGATGCCTCCTAAGACCGCACGAAAAGCAAGCATCGCTATTTTTGATAATGAAATTGATGTGCTTACTGCTGATGGGTCAGAAGTAGTTACTTATTTGAAGGCAAGCGGGTTCCTCATGCCTGTGCAAAGAGGGTATGTGAAGATGTCAAAGTTTTTGACAAATCTTCTTCAGAGGAGTTTAACTGGGGGCGGAATGCATTCATCTGCTGTGATATATACTGTCAACAGCATTGCTATACAAAGTCTGGTGGATCTTGATCGTCGTGTCTGGGCACTTCCTCTTGAAGTAGTCGGCTACTTTTTCCGGATTTTAGAGTTTAGTGTATCTCTTTTTCTGCTTTTCTAAGATTCAGTGAAGCTTGAGTCAGTTCTATGCAGTCAAATGCTTCTTGTGATTTTGTAGGGAAGATGAGATTGCACCTACTTGCAAACCACTGCGCAGCCTTTTATGGAGGACTGTTCAACCTTTTCGCCCATTGTCAAGGACCCTCACTTTTTCTTGGAAGGCAGCCATTTTCCGTATCTAGCTCTGTGATGCTGAGTATGGTCGATGCAGCTCCAGTAGTGCTTCGTGGTCTGGAAATTTTGACCACTTTAGCAGCTCGAGCCGTGATTTTCCCAATGAAGGCCTGTTTTGTGGCAATGGCTCTTMAGTGTCCTGGAATGTTGTTCAGATCTTTCTACGACGTTGGAAAATCCAAGGCTCTTCTTATGGAGAATGCACCCTGGAAACATGGGATTCAASTTACTGCTAGGGAATCCCCGTTGCAGGGTTTCAATGACATGTCTGTCAAGCTGTATGTTGCTTGCTGCAGACTTCTTTGTGCATTGCTGCGACACCGCATAAAGTAAGCAAATTGCTCCGCTATTATGTTAATATCCATATTCTTGGTAGCACTGTGCTGAATACGTGTGTGCAGTTTGTTCTTATGAATGTCAACTAGGTCATGTAAAATTTTTGTTGGGCTTTTCTAGAAATGGATTATATTCACTTGCTACTGTGCTTAGATTCAATCTTCAGTTGAAAGTATTTCAGCATTTATGAAATCCTAAGATGATTTTTGTGCTATTTCGCAGGGAGTGTGGACACAGTATGGCATTGCTGGGAGAATCCTGTCGAATCCTGTTACACTGCTTAGCTGCCCCCAGTTGGACCGATGCAACTGATTCTTCAAGTACCTCAATAGCAGTTGAGGCTGCTCAATGTGGTGGTTGGCTGAGCCGAGTTTACCAAGAGGTCTTTCCTGGCTCTGGAAATCCTCAGCCCTTCAGAGATTCTAGCTCTCTTCATAACCTACTTTGCATGTGCTAGACCAGTGACTGTTTTCTGTTCTACCAACAAACGGTCCATCTTCTAACAAGATTTAACAATGTTTTTGTGCAGTCCTTAATTATTATTGTTGCGATAAACATTTCAGCATTATTGTTGCGTGAGTTTCTAATGACGTACCATTATCTATGTTTCAGATGGAGGCACATAAGGAGTCCATGGGGAAGTATTGCTGTCACCTTCTTGCAGATTATTTGAATGTAATCTCTGGATTTAGTCTTGGCGGTGTTGGACTGAAGAGGTCAGTATCTCAATTGCGCTGCTAAATTACTTGTTTTTCCCCTGATATTAATGTGCAACTTACGGGGAAAGTTGTARTCATTGTGGTTTTCTGTAATTTCTATTCCAACATAGGTTCTAAAACTGTTGTTTTGCGTGCACAGAGAGGTTGATAGTGCTCTGCGCCCTGGTGCCTATGCTTTACTTGATGCATGCTCTGGCAACGACCTACAGCAATTACATTGTTTTGCGTGCACAGAGAGGTTGATAGTGCTCTGCGCCCTGGTGCCTATGCTTTACTTGATGCATGCTCTGGCAACGACCTACAGCAATTACATGCCGCTCTAGGAGGTACTTTCCTCAATGTTTTTCCAAATGAAGCTAGTCGTGTCAAGCTAGCAAGGTCTGATGCTTCCACAGCAATCAATGTATGTATATATATATATCATATGAATATGAACGATCTAATAGTTTTATCTTTGTTTTCTTTTAATGCAGAAGGTGCGAGGCGAAGTGCCTTGATGACATTGCGACACGATTATGACCTCCACTATAAGTACACTGGAAAGGTTTAAGCATGTTGTGAGAAGCCCCAACCAGTTTAATCATGGTTTTCCCCGAATTAGCAAAGGTTTCCGACTCTTGTACAATCCACTCTTGAAAATTTCTCTTGTTGCTGTTGTGAACCAAGCAATGGTTTGCCTTGACAATGTCTTTGCTCAAGTGCCCTGAAGGATGGATGCTCACAAAATTCAACTGCTGTTGTTTTCTCCAGTAGTGTTTTGATAAAAAAAAAACCATGATGTCAACTGTATTTGTCTTCATCACTTGTTCCCAGCAGGTGGGGACATTATTTATTTCAGATTTCYAGAGTCCTCAGACTGATGAATCAGAATGCCTTCAGTTCAATTGATTGTAGATGGTCAAAGGACTTGATGTTGTAAGATATGATAGAAAAGAAAGATGTGGCAGAGGGGTATTTTAACCCCGAGGCCATTTTCTGGTCGATGTGTTCTTTGGTGCATTGGAATCTCCTATCACTGAGAAAATATAGAGATTTCATCATTTTAATAGTAGAATTGGTGTGCAATAGAAAAAATGACGGTTTGGGATGTCCTTATTTTAGATTGTGGTTCTTGAGCAGTTCAAATGAAAGATGACTAATAGTTTTTCTTACAAAAATTCAGTATATGAATGTCATAATGGGAAAATGTGAATGGCAGATGAACATATAAATTTGCAATGCAATGCTTATTATGGTTGGATTTTTTTTTCTCATATTCCAACTTCCAACAATGTATGTTCATATTTGCATTTAATTGGCAATTGAAAGAAGATATCTCCAGGAATAAGGGTCAATGGCCCTTGAATGAAAGTACGTCTGTACACTTGGAATTGGCAACAATTTTTTGTACTTTCTCATTTGTATTTTAGTCATTCATTTATAACACACTTCAGCAATTGGGACCATTCACCCGTGGGAAGGTAGTTAGGGTTGCACCTCATTTGGTTGTGTGGTCTTTTCATCTTCGAAATAAAGTAAGAACTTATAATTTGCCTTTAGTGATCAAATACTTTGACTTCCAATGAGTATATTTGGCTTTTCAAAGTCGATGATGTTGCATGGTAGCAAAAATGCATGATTTCCACAGCTACCAACCCGTCCTTCAAGGGTTAAGTAGTATGGGTCCCTTTAATATCCCTCTTTGGTGTACTTTTCATGTCACTCTCATTGTACTATATGGACTATGTGACATGTGCAAGGCAGTAACCACCTCTTTTGAGCTCATTGACATTGTGTGAGAAATTATGGCTTTTTGATTGTAAGCTCAATGTGAAAAATTGATGGGGTACAAGTGTCAATTAGCCTTCGATGGTTCAACTTTTCCCAAAAATTTGAAAAGGGTATACATGTCACTTCACTATTGATTAAAAAAATGACACGGTTGCTTGTGACATATTCCATCCACCTCGTATTTGTTCTTCTGTAATTTTTATTTGGCCTCCAAATAATATGGAATTTCTGAAATTTATATTTGTGTGGTTGTATGTATATCTCTAGAATTTGTATGGATACATATGGATATAGATCCAATATGTATTTTGTATATTTTCCATATGTATTCTAGTTGACATATGTATTTCATATTCCATATCATATCTGTATACACTATAAGAAAACTACGTTTTTGAGAACAACAGAAACAAACGTGCCACTGATTTTCTTTTGACGGGTTCCACGTCATCGTTGATGTCGACCAAAATACGTTCTTTTTTTAATATGTAAAAAGTAAAAACATGCCTAAATTTCTTGAAACGTCACAAAAAACACCTCAATTTTTGGTGATGTCACTACAAATCTCCGCCCTCCAAACCTCCCTAAGTGTAGCACGTGGAGGGATCCAGAGCACCACATCACCTTTTGGGGGGGGCAACTTCCCAAAAAACCGATCTGACCAGGGTAGTGAAGTGGAACCCTGAAATTTTTTGAAGTAGCTCGCAAAAAATCTGACGTGGCACTTTCAAGTCAGATGCCACGTGTGCAGTTTTATGAGGGTTCAAGCTCCGGAGGCTTGTTTTTTGTGACGTCACAGTGTTACTTGGGACATCAATACAAACGTCATCTTGTCATGCGAGATGTGATCGTTCATTTGCAAAAAGATTGATTGGTTGTTTTCAAAGACATTATACACCATTCAAAATACATCATACACTGTACACCATACATTATATACAATGCACCATTCAAAATACAGCATACATTGTACACCATACATTATATACAACACACCATATAAAATACATTATATATGATATTGGGCATATAAGCTCATTTAATTGTAAGAGAAATGTGAAGTAAAATTGTCCAATTTTTTGCAGGGCCAAAAAAAGTTTTTATTTCAATTCAAACACTAATATCTTGCAATCTATAGTCTACACACAGTAAAATTTTTGAATTTTTCCACATCTTAACAAACTAGTGTTCTAGTGTTACAAGGTCCTATCATTACATATTTACATGTGTCAGTGATTTCAAACATAGTATATTTATATGAGAAACCACCGACTGATATTTATACAAGTAGGATGATAGGAGGAAAGATGGTATAGACATACTTTGACTTCCAATGAGTATATTTGGCTTTTCAAAATAGATGATGTCACACGGTTTAAATCATGATTTCTGCGGCCACCGGTCCGTCCTTTAAGGGTTAGTTAGTATCGGTCCCCTCAATATCCCTATTCAATGTATATCATTAACCCTTAAAGGACATTGCATGCTCGAGGGGCATTTTGAAAGTCAAACTTGAGTTTTTCATATAGTTTTTGATTTTAATTGCTTTGAAGCTTGACTAAGAAAATGATGCTCTAATAATCTAATTTTTATTCCAATTTGATTTTTTTCAAAAAGTTTGAAATTGCAAATTTTGTGACACATTGAAGATTGTATCTTGAAAAGCTCAAAACACAACACTTTTTAACTTTTTCTTTTGAATTTCTTTTTGTGTACACTCCAAGTATACACCAATTACACCATGATGTTTGGCACCACTATATCCATTTTTCATAAAATTTTCATGTTATTTTAAGCATTTTTGTTATTACTAGGATTTTTACATTGAAATTTCTTCAAAAAATCATATGTAATTCAACTTGATGTTTTAAATTACGAAAAAATTAAATTAAGTTTTAAATACATATTACTACATGTGAAAAATATCAAAGTTTTAAAATATAATTTCTAATGTAGAAATCTAATGGAGTTTGACCAAGCTCGGACATGAAATGTCTTTTTAAGGGTTAACATAATTTTGCCTGTGAAAAGCTACTCCCATTTGACCTGCCAAAGGCTGAGTCACCTTAGTTGGTCACGAAATCTTGTGGGTTTTTTTTTTATAAAGTTTATGGGCATGGGTCGGGCTGAAGTACACTTGTAAGTAGAGTAGGAGCCGGCTAGTACCTTGACAAACGTTCCACTTGTCCAAAGTTCGTCGTCTTCTTGTGAGAAAATTGAWACTGAACGCCCACCGCACATTCCGTCCGTCCCAGTCCTCCCCTGTGATTGGCTCGTTAAGTACTGAATAATAATTTAAAAAAATCTGAATTATTCACAGAGCCCCCTGGAGCCTCAAGGCCATTGGCTCGTAAGCTTACATCCAATGGGCTCARGGGATCAAAGACTGAAGGACCCTAAACGAGGACCCCAGTCCTCAGAGAATATCCCCAGAGCATACAAACTGGGGCTAAAATGGCTTACACAGGCTGATTTTTTTGCTTTTCATCTGACAGACCCCTGTAACATGAAGATACTAGGGGTGATGTTTGCAATGTGAATCCAATTGAGAAGTAAGTCTAAATTCATTCTTAACTCTTAAACAACGCCAAGGCCATTTTTTGGTCGATGGATAGTGACCCCCCTAGCATTTAAGGGTTAACTTAGGAAGGACGCCACTGACATTTAGTGTCCGATGGATGATAGAGTATCTTTTCATGTGGGACAGAAGTGCAATTTTTTGTCCATAAAATTCTATATGGGAAGGGGAGATCTTCTACAGTACTTTGACTTCAAATGAGTTCTTTTGATTTTTTGATACCAATTGTTCCCACGATTTCTGAAATGAAACCACAGGGCCCCCCCTCGTGTCCTTTGCAGGTTAAGACCCTCAATAACAACATTTTTTAACACCAAATGCAAACATACCTTAATGTACCTTGATATACCTTAGTGTGAGAACTTACCTTAACGATACACTACATAGTGAAATTAGGTGGTCCGGCAATAATTTCCCAACATTTGAGACTATGTAAAGTATGAAAATTGTAGAAGAATGCACCAAGGGAGGCAACCCATTTCCAACCACTTAAGCAATTGAGCATATTTGGAGTGCAAGTATGTTGAGGGGAAAATTTCCCCACGTACACTAATAGGTTTGAAAAGGGTTTCTTTTTAAATTTTATTTCTCAAAAAAATTATATTACCATGAATTTTTTAGCTAAAGATTTAGTTCCTCCCACTTTGGTCATACAGGTCTTGTCATTTCCAACTATGAGCCGGTTGCAAAATCAACCAAGGGTTGGTTGCAACATTGAGAGACTTGTAGGTGATCGTAATGCGCCACAACTATGTTGGAAATGATGCTAGAATTAATTACTAAACATCTTTATTGCATGGCAAGACAACACCCTATAATAGCAAAACGGAGCAATGATTAGGAATGGGTTGCCTCCCATATCTTTAAATTAGTTTTTTGGACCTATGATGAACCTCCATGTGTAAATGAAAATTCCTATAGTAAGAAATATGACAGGGGATGAATGTAAAAAAAGCCCCTTATTTTAAGTCACTAATTTTATTTGTCACTATCTATTGAAAAGATGCAAAACTTTTTGTTGCAATTATCCCCTCCCTTTCAAAAAATCCTGTTCATCTTGTAAGAAAAATACCTCCCCCCTCTCCAACGCCATTGATCTTCAATTTGAAAAATAAATGACCACCATCATGGAATGCAAGGTAAATATTTTTAGAGGTGTGTTCATAAAAATGATGAGGATTTTATCACATGAATTGAAATTACTACAAATTTTGAAAGGCAAAAAGTGCTCCGGACCCATAGCCGATCTCTAGACTCTTCCAATTCCGATCATTCAAAAAACTACTTTTTCACTCCCCGTTTCCTACTTTTTTTTGCACTAAGGTAGAACCACCCATAACCGATCACTTAAGCAATTTTAGACATGATTTGATGTAGTGCAACACAAAGCAATATTTCTAGAGGTGCAATGATAGAAATGCTAGGGATTGCAAAAACTTTGGTAGTTTTATYGCTTGAATTGAAATTATTATGAATTTTCAAAGGCAAAAAGTGCATAGGACCCATTGCCAATCTTTAGACTCTTTCAATTCCGATCACTCAAAAAATCACTTTTCCACTAATTGCTTCCTACTTTCTTGCGCACTAAGTTGGGACATGTATCATGAACTTTTAATCCCAACCTTGAAAAGATGAAAAAAACACATTCTAGCCTTGGTTGGAAATTGGTCAATCTACGGTTGGCTATGGGACACTGGTTGGTAATGGGTGGTTCTACCTTACTTTGAAACATTACTTTGAAACATGTATCATGAACTTTTAGTCCCAACCTTGAAAAGATGAAAAAAAAACATTCTAGCCTTGGTTGGAAATAAGTCAATCTATGATTGGCTATGGGGCACTGGTTGGTAATGGATGGTTCTACCTTAAACCATAATATAACCCAAATGGATAAAATTAGCAAATACTAACCTAAACTTGCTTCAATCTCACGTCTAAACTTGTGTCCCCATCTTGCTTGATCGCCACATTGGAAAATGGAAAATCCAAAAACTGGACGGGTCACCCGCTGACAAAAAATCACGGTTCCAACTTCCCAAGCATCGTCGTCACGAGCTTCTGAGGACCGACAACCATTCTGCCCCAGCCCACGCAATTCGCCTTTCGCCCCATCCACCAAAAGATCCCACCTCGCTTCGCCAATCACACCAGTCCCCATATCCCACCTTGCATCAATCTCACGTGCTTCAAAAAAAAAAAAAAATGACTGTGAGCCCTAATTACGCTGCCGAGCTCGTTTCTGGGGAAGACACTGGAGTGGAGCTTGCCACCATTGTTCGAAAAGCAAAAATTAAAGGGATTGTCAATGGGATGGACGTTCAAGAGTGGGACTCGTCTGCTGACAAGTACCTTGACACTCCTTATGACATCAACACGGTATGAGCCTTGCATGGCAACCTTGGTATCCTAGTCTATTGGTTCTGGACCAAAGGGAGAGGAGGCCTCACAGTTAATATGAGGAAATTTGAGTAGGAAATTGCTATGAAAGCGAGTCAATTCTACATTACCAGAGTCACTCGGTAGTGTAACTGCTTTTTGTTAAATAGATTGAGAGGGATTTTCATTAATATGTTTTTGTGTTTTATATGCAGGTGTTCGACGCAAAGCCAGCGTTGAAGGAGGCGTTGCAAGCAGAGGTTGGACTTCCAATCAGGCCAGACGTGCCTCTCTTCGGTTTTATTGGTCGACTGGAAGAGCAAAAGGGCTCTGATATTTTGGCAGAAGCTGTAGAGGATTTTCTGAAGGAGGACATCCAGCTGATTGTGCTGGTACGTTAGCCGTTACTCAATTGTGTTACATGATTGGTTGCATAGCTCTACAGACATTATACCAACGACCAATGGTATAAATCCTGGTTGTTTGATTACTGTTTTCTCCCTTCGCTTCTTCCTATACATGTCAAGAAAATTACATCGCCTGTTCGTGTGCGGAAGTAAACAGTTCAGCAAAGTTAGATTGTGAAGGAGCTTTCAGAAAACATCATAAAAAGGATCTTCCACATAAATTCGTAGGGAGGGTCCCTAATGGTCACAGTAATCACTGTGAATATTCAGTGCGAGCATATAGAGGCCTCCCATGACTCGTGAGAGATTTTCTTTGATGATGCTATCTGAAAGTTTCTGAAGCCATCTTGATTTACTGAAACACTGTTTCGCTCTGTTTCTGTTGCAAAGTTGATTGTTCTTCACGTAGCGTAAGTTGACGCGATTGAAAACGAATCTACGGTTGACAGGGAACTGGCAAGAAACATCTGGAGAAGCAACTAGAGGAGCTAGACACCAAGTTTCCCGGGAAGGCAGTGGGAGTGGTGAAGTTCAACACCCCTTTGGCACAYATGATTACAGCTGGGGCCGACTTCATGCTGGTGCCAAGTCGGTTTGAGCCATGTGGTCTCATCCAATTACATGCCATGCGCTACGGAACTGTAAGTATCCTCAATCAATCCTTAAAGGACCAAGAGGCCCAATTTGGGTCGTATTTTTCTGAGGAAATTTTCAGCAAATCGCATAGGAACTTTCTTTAGTTATCTGAGTTATGTTTTTCACAACACGGTCCATCAAATTGGTCATTTTAAAGCCACGAATCGTTGGACTTTTGGGGGTTGATCCTTCACTACACAAGCGGGAGTTTAAACATTGTAGTAGCCTCGTCACTCTATTCGTTTCGTGCTAACAATTTTGTCTGTTGTTTGTGTGCCACAGCCGCCCGTGTGTGCATCGACAGGTGGACTTGTCGACACAGTGGAAGAGGGAGTTACAGGATTCCAAGTTGGGAAACCTTTCAACGTTGATGTAAGCCCTTGCATCCATCAACTATCTGCTGGATTAGTACTGATTCGATACCTGGCATGTTTTTTTCTTACTTTCAAACGCTGACATTGTTTTTTGAACTGCAACAGTGTGAGAAGGTTGACCCCAAAGACGTGGCCCTCCTCTCGGCCACTGTGAAGMGGGCAGTCGAGGTCTACGGGACTCCGAAAATGAAGACCATGATCCGAGCCTGCATGCAGCAAGACYTGTCCTGGAAAGGTCCTGCACGCGAATGGGAGGAGACACTGTTGGGACTGCAGGTCGAAGGCAGTGGCCCTGGACAAGAGGGKGAAGAAATCGCTCCCAAAGCCAAGGCCAACATTGCAGCCCCTTGATTCGTCCGCAGTCCACGTCAGCTTGCATTCACTTAATGCACTGAGTTGATCGATTGGCTGGATTAAGTGCAATTGACCCCCGTTAGACACGAGGGTTATTTATTGCCCTGTTCAATCTCAGTGGTGACAGAGGGAGTTGCTGGTAAGGAAGACCCACACCAATTTTGAAGTTTTGAGGTGGTTGTGGGTGAGCTTCTGCTGATGAATTTTAGCTGTTGTATTAGAAGTTGAGGATTTTGAAAGTGCGGGAGATCTGCTTGAGACTGCATCCGTGTAGGAGAGAGTGAGGCCAGATCAAGTACAAATTCTTGATTGTATATCATACTGAGGCTTAATCAGAGAGGAGACCTTTATTACTGGTCGTTGGTTTCACTGCTTATCACACAGACCTTGGATTAGCAGTTAGTTCTTGTTGACATGGCAGAAAGTGGGTGTCTTCTTTTCACTGCTACTAGTGTACCCTGTGCTGTTGCCACAGGCAAAATCAAAGTAAAAATAATTCTCTAATTTTTTGAAACCAAAAATAACTCAAAAATCAATAACTTTCACCCCATAGGTCGGAATGTCAAGAAACCAAGCCCGTGCACCCCTCCTCACCGAAGGGCTTTCTGACGTGCCACCGGGGACGCACGGTCCGGGAGATCTCAACGTAACATACAAAACAAACAGCCTGATTTAATGGATAGAAGTCAAGAGTTTCCTTGGAAGCTCTTTACTACAACTGATTATCCTTCATTTCACCCTTTATTAGCTCTCTTCGTGGATGGTGGGCAATTTGTTCTCAGAATTTCAGCGAGACCCAAGGATAAAGGGATGATCAACAATGCTTGAAGACGAGTGTCTAGAGATTGTAGAGTTTTTTGTGGCATACTTCAATCAACTCTTTCTATTTCCTTTTTCTATTTAAAGCAGCTTGACTCATCGTTGCCTCCCACAAGCTTCCAATTTTCAAAACCTTGGAACCTTGTTTAATTCCTTAATGCCATGTGCCACACGTATGTACAGAAATTCTCTTCCAATTTGCTTTTGTCCAATTAAAAGCCTCTTAGAATGTGGTGGACCTAGTTGAATACACATGGAAGCTATCCAATCGACCATCCGCATGAATCCGAGTTATTTAGACCAAGGCAAGCTCATTCACCAACAAAATCAACTTCCCATATAACACAGTTTTTTTTTTTTTTTTTTTTCTGGCACCATGGAGCCACAATTTAGTGTTGTGGCACATTCACAGTGGTTTAAATTTGGAGGGACCATCCTCCATTCACTACATGGTGTACTGCTACAGTGCAAAAGAAAAATCCTGATATAACATGCACAACCGGGGCTTTTTTTTGCTTTATGGTATGAGATTGCACTAAAAAAAAATTGGCTAAAAATTGGCAACATATTGTAAAGTTTTTTGTCAATAAACTTTGAATTTCAAAAAAAATCTTGGATGAAATCACAATATTGTAGATGAAAACAATATTATGGACATCAGTGATATGTGCATCAAGAAAGTGCCCCCCCACTACAGTAATACTAATGCAGTACAACAAAAGGACCCATACAAGCTAATATGACTGCAATATTTTATGCAGTACAAACATAATGATAATTTTCTTAAATTATTCTAATACTGTGTGGATACTCTATGGATATCATATGAGTCTATCAGTATAGTACATCAGGAAAGTACCTCCTCATTTGAACAATATTGTTTTAATAGGTTCATAGTCCAACTTTGAAAATGTACTATTGTAATACAACATTAGTACTAATGTAATGGTATTTCAAAGTAGGGTAATTTCATACCATTAAGTAGCACTTCCAATAATATCAAAACAGTTCTAAAAAAATAGAAGTTAAAGTAAAAGCAATGATTTAGGATGACAATGACAGTGGTCAAAATAACCAGAATAAAAAGTAAAATTATGAACCCAGAATATAAAGTAAAATTATGGCTACAATGAAATAAAAATAGTAGACTATTACTAGCTCGATGCCTCAGTAAAGTGTGTTCAATATCAATTATGAACATAACCATAATAGACAAAAGGAATTTGCTATCCAAAATCACTTTTTGTTTGTTACTTATTGTTGTTCTATTTTGTCATGGAATCTTTAAGGTGTGATTGGTGTGATGCTGGTCCATTTAATTATAAAAGATCTTTATCTACACACAAACTAATATGCATGAAAAACTTGAGGCCTACTACAAAACATGTCCGAGTTTCTATATCTCCATTAGCAACAAGTGAACCTTTGCATTCAAGTCAAATCCCTCAATTTGATGAACTTGTGGACATCAATGCATTACAAATTGAACTCTGAAGGAATATTTGGACTATGTGATGCATTGATGTCCACAAGTTCATCAAATTGAGGGATTTGACTTGAATGCGAAGGTTCACTTGTTGCTAATGGAGATATAGAAACCTGTGTTCTGTAGTGGGCCTCAAGTTTTTTATGCATGTTAGTTTGTGTATAGATAAAGATCTTTTATAATTAAATGGACCAGCATCACACCAATCACACCTTAAAGATTCCATGGTTAAATAGAACACTAATAAGTAATAAACAAAAAGTGATTTTGGATAGCAAAATCCTTTTGTATATTATGGTTATGTTCATAATTGATATTGAACACACTATAAGAGATTTTACATTATGAAAGACAAAACTTTACTTTTAAAATTTTAAAATAAAAAAATAAAAGTCTACTTTGCTGAGGCATCGAGCTAGTAATAGTCTACTATTTTTATTTCATTGTAGCCATAATTTTACTTTATATTCTGGGTTCGATTCATAAGGTATTTTGTCATTATCATCCTAAATCATTGCTTTTACTTTAACTTCTATTTTTTTAGAACTGTTTTGATATTATTGGAAGTGCTACTTAATGGTATGAAATTACCCTACACTATCATGGAATGTTGAAAAATGAAGTCAACCATACAAAATGCAATGCTTGCAGGTTTGATACCTCCGTCTCATTCTACCAAGCCATGGTAGTATAAAGAATGGCACCTAACTTGAAACGGCCATTTTAGATTGTGTACATTTACAAACAAATTTTGACCCTCCATAACTTTCACATACACTATGCAAATGGCTTCTTTTTGGTGCATTGGAACCTCCTTTCACTTGCCAAGTAGACAATATGAAATTTCCAACATCCTAATAATAGTAATTAGACACAATACCAATTTGTGGCGCTTTGGGGTGTACCCACCTTACACTCCATTCACAACTACGTAGTTCAATCCCAAGCCAACTTAGGGGCACTAATGCCCCTAGAGAAGGCCGGGTTGAACTAGTGTTATTGTTTGGCTCATCCAAGTTCTTCTAGGTTGGAAAGAAAAAAAAACCCAACTTCACTGTGCTTCATTGACCCCTAAAGGACCAATGTGTGTTTTTTGGCTTCATAGCAATTTTGGGTAGGTACATGTAACAGGACATCTCAATATTTTTGGCTCAAATTTTAGTAGAAGGTGGGGGCAAAGATTTTTGTCATATGTACTAAATTTCATGACACTTGGAAATATGAATCACAAGTTATGGCCTGAGATGTTACTTTTTTTCACAAATGGGAAGTCCAAGCAAATTAGAAAAAATCACTTTAAATTTGAATTTGGTTTTATAGAGTTATAATGTTATATATACATGGAAAACTTTAAACCATTTTTTTTATCAATGACTCATAAGTTATGATTTTACTCTGTTTGTGGGCATTTATGCATTCTTGACTTTAAAATGAGCTTCAAAGTCATTTATTTTACTCAATTTCCAGTATTTACATGAAAAAAATGAAACTGTAGGATGTAGATAGCTTATTGAAACATAATTGCAACCATTGAGATTGGCATTTTCTAATTCCATTATTAAATTCTTCTTGGTGTAGTATTTTTAATCATTCTCAACTATTATGTACTTACTATTTTTTTCCTATATGTTGTACAATAGCAAATGATTTGGAATTTTTCAAAGATGTGGTCAACTTGTCTCGGAAAAATAATTCAAACAAGAGCTACCATTTCAGACCTTTTTTCAAAGAAAAGTGGACTTAAAAAGATGACAGCTACCATGTTTTATGCAGGGCTATAAAATTGATTTCACCGAATTAGAATGCTTATATCTTGCAATCCACGTGGTGGGAAACCGGGAACTTATGCAATTTCTATCACATGATCTTTAGTCAGCATACAATAAGATCCTACGGTTATATGTGTCAAAAAAAGTGTTTACCCAAAGATTTGGTACTCCTACTAAAAATGGCAGTTGAGGAGCAATTTCGGGTCAAAACATAGCCATGGAACTTTAGGGGTTACCCTTTTCTCTTGGAAGGCAATTAATTTTGGTGTAGACAATACTCTAAATTAAATAAAACCTTACCAAGATTATTTACTAGTAATTCATGTGTATTAACCTTTAAAATACCAAGGCCGTTTTTCTGCAAAAAACATTCAAAATTGCCATTTTTATAGCTAAGAGTAACAAATTTGAAAATTGTTTTTCTTGCACATCTAACCATATGATCTTACACCTAACTAGTATGAGAATATGTGGTAAAAATTTCAAAATTTTTGACCGCACAAATTGCAAGATACCTGCTTTTGAAGTGAAAAAAACAGTTTTTTCAGCACACTACGGGACTACACACTACGGGACTAGATTATTTGACTTTGAACTTTCTTAACTTTAATTTTTTGCACTACAAGAGTTTTGAGCTCTAAATCTTTACAATGGAGAATTGAGTTGAGAGTCTAGGAAAAAATTTTAAAAATTAAAAAAGCATAAATTTTAGTCTTTAAAAATTTGTTAAGTAGAAGTAGGTACAAGATGTAAGAAAAAACTAAATTTTTAATATCTTCAAGATGGAATAAAAACGCACTATTCTCAAAGGTGAGATTGTTCTAGGAAGCAAAATAAACCATGTGGAACTATTTTTTTTTTAAATTGTGAAGATTGTTTGTAACTTTCTCATAACAAATCCAAATGGAATGAATCCAATCTTTTTATGTAGGAAAAAATATAATCTATGAGAAAAAAAATTAAAAAACAATAATAATAAAAATCAATTTTTTTTGCTTGCCCACTCTCTCTTGTTTTGAGCTTATTTGGGCATAACTTTTGTTCTTGGGCACCAATTAAAAAAAATTATATTCCCACAAAGCTAATTATTTTTTCTATCTCCAAAAAAGTTTCAAAAAATCAGGACAAAGATTGAGACCATAGGTACTTGCCCAAAATCCCATTTATCCCCCGAAGGGACAACGGTCCTTTAGGGGTTAATATCCCATTGTGAAGTTTGGTTTTCGCATCAACAATTTGATTTGGAAAATGATTGATCATGATTCCTTGCATTCAATATTGTATGCAAGGTTGAGTGTGCACTACAATATTGACTTCCCGTAGTGATGCTAGATCCTGGAAATGAGTCTCAAATACAGTAGAATTGGAGAGGAAATCATTTTAGAAATTTATTTCTTAGAATTGTAGACTACATTTTCAAATTTCAAAAATTGATTGAGGTTATGCATGCATGTTTGGATTTTAACCTCATATTTTTTTGGTGATTTTATTTTTAAAGTTTGACATGTAAAATGAGGATTGAAAGACTTTGAATCATTTTTGCATTTTTAACACTTTCATAATAAAACATTATAATCTTTCAATCCGGGAGTGATATTGTCATGTTCTCTTTTTTAATGTCATCTCCAACATGACTACATTGAAATTGTATAGTCACAACTCAAAAAAATCGATGTAAATTCTCAAAATATTGGTCAATTTCAAGCAATTGCCTAAAAAATCGTAAAGGCCTTGGACTTTCAATTGGTCATTTTACCTTTTACAAACCTCCCTACCATGGGGTAAGTTGATTGCGAATAAGAATTTAACTCTGGAATGCCTCGGTGGACTTTTTGTTTTGTGGATGACAGAGAATCAAACCGTATAGGACATAATTGCAACCCTTCATACTTGTGATTAGGAGTGAAAGGGAATATCTTTTCTAGTACTTTGAATTCCAATGAGTACATTTGGCTTTTCAAAGTAGATGATGCATGATTTCCACGCCCACTGGTCAGTCCTTCAAGTCCTTCAAGGGTTAATTGAAATTTTTTATCATAGAGTAACTTACTTCCAAATTGGAGAGTTTTTTTAGAGGGGCCAAGCGTTGTCAATACTGTGATTGGAGGAGTTGTGTAGAGTGGCGGAGTGTCAGTAAAATTAGCCTTGGAATTCTAGTTTTTTACCTTTAGTAGGCATTGATTTAATGTTAGTACTTCAATCCATATTTGAAGTATTTTGTTGAAATTATTTCATTTGGTTATAATTGTAGAAGGAAAAAATGGAAATAGTTTGGACTTTGAAGTGATTTTCCTTCTAAGTTAAAGATAAAGATATAGATGTGGGGCCAAATATTAAGGCCATAGGTGTAAGTTGGCTTTAAGAGGGAGTTAAGGGCTGATGTACACTCGTTTAGATGGGGCAAAAGATGTTGGAAAAGGGGAGGAAAAGATGGACACTATTCATCTTCTCTCCCAATGTTGTTTTGGGGAAACCGAATGTTTTGAGACCCATTGTGTTGTGAGTTTGAAGAATTATGAAATAAAATTCAGAAGTGTTGTGTATCATGGTGTGTAGTTTCCAAATTGATCTCACTTTCTTGATTTGGAGTTGTGAAGTAAAAGTTGTGCTAGTTTGAATGGAGTGAGGTTTGTTGCCTTGAAAATTAAGAGGCAGAGACTTCAACTGACCATTAAAGACGAAAAGGTTCTTGTTTTGCAATGAAATTTGGAGTGAGTGTAGGAAATTGTGTTAGCTTTCTATGAAGCTATCATTTGTTCTATTTGGAGTTTTTATGAGAAAGTTGTGAGTGTGGAAGCAAAAGAAGGTCTGCTGCCTTTCCCTTCTCAAGGCCGAAACTTTGGATGGCCATAGAAGTTGGACATAGTTTTAGAATTGTTTGAAATGTGGAGAAAAAGTAGATGATTGTAATAGCTTTCTGAAAAGCTATCATTTAATTCATTTGAAGTTGTATATCAATGGTGACACTCATTCAAAGTTCAGCTTGGGAATTGGAGATGGAGTTGGAGTTGAAGGAGTTTTGAAGACTTGTCTGTTTGTGTATGTGGCTTGTGGCTTTGTAAAATTCATTTTATTGTTGCGGGCAGTTTGGTTTACACCAACACTAGCCTCATTTTGTGTTGTGGATGCGACGAAGTGGGGTTAATTGCCCACATGGTCGAAACTTTTATATTATTCCCACTGGTGAGGCAAGTTTGCTGGTTACCGTGAGTTTGAAATTTAGGATCCAATCCCTCGAATGGCTCAGCTTGTGGTCTGGCCGTCCCGCTTTACACGTCTGAAGCCCGTGGTTTCTTATCACCCTACCTTAACCCTTGGCCTTATAGAACCACCACAGGATAGGTCAACGGAAGATTGAAGTGAAGACTGAAGATCAAGCGAAGATTGAAGAGAAGATTGACTGAAGATTCGAGTTTTTTTACTTGTCTTTCATCTACACTTACAACCTGCAGCCAGACACCTCGTGTGTTTCCTAAGCGCTCCTCTCTACCCGATAACAGGCAAAAACTTTGAGAAAAATCAGCCCGGGCATCCTCAATCAAGTCATATGTGCAGACTGGGCCATCGGCAACCAACCAGGTTACAACTTAGGGCTGCTTTACACCTAGAGGCCATGCCAATTCCTCTCCAAGCCAACTGCACAAAATTTCAGCCCTTTTTGGGCTAAAGGCCGGCCCTAACTACGCATTAAAATAAGATTACAATAGGGGCCAATTTTCCTATATGTAAAGGCCTTGAGGCCATGAAGCCAAGCCGATTCAAAAAAATATAGGAAAAAAACAAGGAGGGGCTGAAATTTCAGGGCCGCTTTACACCTAGAGGCCAAGCCAATTCCCCTTGAGGCCAATTGCACAAAATCCAACGATTGAGGTTCGCTGAAAAAAATAATAATCAATGCGATAATTTTTTTTAATTGAAATCTGACATTGGCTCTTAGGCCAAGAATTGGCCTACCATTTTCGATGCACCCAATTCAGTGAGCTCGGGCTATGTCAGATCATGTTTTTTGGGATTAAAATATTCTGACCACCAAATTGGCCCGACCTCTAGGTGTAAAGGGTTTGGAGTTGATTTCAGACTTTTAGCCAATCACAAGTCAGGATTCTTGACCTCTGACACATGAAATTGGCCCGGCCTCTAAGTGTAAAGCGGCCCTTAGGTTTCCAAAGTTTTTTTTGTTGCTTGAGAAGAAATTGGATGCTTGGGTGACGAGGAGATGCTTTCAATGTCCATTTGGAGAGGCGATTTTTAGAATCTCTTAGCCTTCTTTCAAATGCTTACATCAGTGCTAGGGTGTGATGGAAAGTCGGATTGACTCATCGGTTGTAGCTATTAGGGTTTAGTGGAAGGAAGGCATTGAACACTAGAATGGCCTTTTATACAAAACATGGAGTAATCGACATACATTACAACCACATTAGAAAGGATCCAACTTAAAGTTTTAGAGGAGTACTGTATGAGAGCATGTTTATCCTGTCTTTTAGGTGGATAGTGAGGTACAGGTACCTCACTGTCCACCCCCAAACCCACCCACCCGACCCCCAAAATTTTAATTAAAATTTTTTAAATTAAATTTGAACCTCCCCCCAAACCTCCCTCCAAAACCTCCTCCCAAACCTCCCTCCAAAACCTCCCCCCGAACCTCCCCTTCTTTGTAATTTTAGGAACCAGGAACCCTCACAAACAATATGGCATAATTATCAAGTTACCAAGTACGTATTCTAATATGTACTTGTATCAATACCGTATCAGTACCCGTATCCATATCCATACCTGTACATGCACCCGTATTTGTATTCGTATTCAAATTTTTTTGAGATCAACGGTTGTGAGGGGGGGGGGGGTTGTAATTTTTTTTTAGCATAGAGGGGGGAGGGGGTTGATAATTAATGCAAACCTATAAACACAGTAGATAGTGTTCCTCTCTTTTGAGGGGATAGTATGAGAGCATGTTTCTAATTTGAATTCAAAATGTAGCTGATGATGTATTTATACTCCTCAATTGTTGACATTGGATGTTTGAGTGTAGGAACCTTCTCTAATAGGATACTTTCAACCTCTTGGCAAAACATATGCGTACATGTAATTCAAATATATGTTGTATATGGATTTTCCTGTGACTTTTATGTAGCTCTCTTCAATTTATAAAAAGAATATGAATGGTATCATACAATACTAGCTATAAAATTTAAAGCTTCAAGTGTATAGCAATATTGCATTGGCATAATTATACAACTATTACTACATTGCAATTGTAACAAGAATACGTASAAATTCAATATTCATACAATAAAATTATGATATTGTTTGAATACTACAAGTGTACATATTAAGAATAAATTATATGAATTTTAATGTACAAATATGCAGTTATTTATTGTAATAGAAATTATCATTGTTTTGTACATCATAAGTGCATTTTATTTGTATTATTTCAATGCAATATATATATGATTTATGTGTATATCAACAATAAAGTTATCTAATAATATCAGTATTGTATGCTAGTATTGTTAATGTAATATATAGGGACAAATGTTGTATTGTTTAAATACTATAATATATATTCAAATGCAATACAACATAAGTATAAACAAAATATTATAAAAATGCAATACTGCATGAGGATCATTTGGGTACTCTACTGTTAACACCCTTAAGCTCATACTCATACTAATGCAATACTACAAAAGTATCAGAGGCTCAATTTTGTGATGGCCTACTAATGTAATATTTTTAATCCAATATTAGGATGAATGTTGAGATGTGGAGCACCTTTATAACATTTTATATCACCACTTCCACACTTCATAAAAAAAGAAAAAGAACACCCCTCTTTACATACCAAAGTACTTCTTAGCACTCCTCAAACACAAAGTCAAATACTACTCTCACAAAAGTATTCAATCTCTCAAAAATTCTCTTCAAACTCTCTACCTTAAAACAACAACACTCATAAAATATTTCTGGGACAAAATTCCATGTCCAAGAATACGTCCCAGAAAATACATCCTTCAATGTTTTAATTTGTAAAAAATAGACAAAACAATTTTCAACAAAAGTAAAAATTGTCCATTTGGAAGAACTTTTTGATGATTTGTGTTGACCAAAAAAATGAGGTCAAAACCATCTCTAATGTTTAGAAGTGTGTGCGCAAAGGGGGCTATTTGCGGATTTTGCGCAAAGTTGGAGGATGATGTATTTTTAGATTTCCTTTGGTAGAAACATGTTTGCATACTAGGAAAATATACCATAGAAATTTTAGTTGAAAATCATCAATTTAAACCACTCAATAATACCAAAAAGACTCTAAATGTCAAAGTGTGACCAATTAACAAATTTGACTTTAAAATATAAAATGATTTTTTGAAAATTTCTAAAAATAAGAGATACAATTGCCATTAAGACATCTAATTTTTTTTTCTTGACATTGGATTTACGATTCTAAAGTTATAGCATTCCAAAATCAAAATGCTGCAAAATCGACGACTGACGGGGGTTTCTTGCAATCACCCTAACTTTGAGTTTGTATGAAATTACCTAAGTTGGATGTCTATGCATTCATCTAATTGGCTTTATAAGCAATGGACAAGTTTTGTTTTATTTTTTAATAACTGAGTATCTAAAGTTTCACTCATAGTTGATTAAAATTGTGAAAGTTAAATTTTCTTGGTTTAATCTAATTCTAATTTTTAGTTTTTTCTATATGAAAATTATTTTTTCTCTTGTAATTGTTATTATTTTGTGAATCTATTTATTTGGGTTCTTCTTTTGTCTTCTTCATTTTGGAAAATTTCCCTTCATCTAAGTCCTTATTTTTTTTTAAGCACTTTTTTATATTCTTTATTTGTTATAATTTTCTTTTTCAAATCTTTCAATATTATTTCTACATTTCTTCCTTACCTAGCATAATGACACCTAGCCAATGCATGATTAAATTATTAACAACATTGAAATATACTGTATTCTTTGTAAAATTTTGCAAATAGTATGATTTATTCAATCCCAAGTCCATATGGAAGCACGATTTATGACAATTACCGTCAATGTCATTGGACCACTTTTCATCAATCTAGACAATTCATATTTGAAGTACTTGGTGTTTTGTCTCTCACATTGAAAGATATTCTCAGGTCTTTTTCAAGTCATTAGGCCATGTGACTTCCATGCTTAGTGAATATGTTGCTTCTTTATTGATACTATAAAATGACTCTTAACAACTTCACTGTAACTGCAAAAAATTGCGTTATAGTATTGCATTGAGATGATGACATAGAAATGACTGCTTCACATCTTCTATGCTACTAGATTCAAAAAACATGTTAGAAATTGTCAACAAAAACATCCTATTCAACTCTTTTTTGCAAGTTTGTCTACAACTTTTGATTTGTGGCTCAAAATCTGAAATGGATTATTGGAGATAATACTGAGATTGATTTTCTACCTTTCATTAGTTCAATTTTTTTTTAAAAAAGCTAGTCTACAATACCTAAATGAGGTTTGAAATAGTATTTGTAACACAATTCCTACGTTTTTCATTATCCCACATGGTTTGTCTTGCCTCCCACCACCCTACTAGTATAAAAGGCTTGTCATTTCACCTCTCTATACTCACATACCAATTGGCTTTGGAAGCCATGCAATAAATGTGCTCAATATGGTGAATTGTGTATGGTGTATGATGTATTGTATATGGTGTATGATGTATTGTATATGGTGTATGATGTATTATATATGGTGTATAATGTATTGCTGTGGAATTTCAAAAATATTCATATGTTGCCTACAAATTTGTCATAATATTGTTTTTGCACATATTGCCATGACTAAATAGTGATAGGATATTTGACTTCCCACATCCCAAAAAGTGATCTAAACCCAAAATCCACGCCTCATCATAATGGCTGTAGATTGACTTGCCACATGTCATTCCATCAAAACGGTGTAAAGATTCCATCGCAACTTTAAAACAACTACAGAATGACTTCTGACGTAGTTGCCCACATCAAATTTTTAATGGGTTTAATGTTACTTCAACACGACTAGCAAATGACTAGCCACGTGGATGTCCACGTCAGATGTTTAATGGGTACAGTGTTACTTCAACATGACTGGCAAATGACTGGCCACGTGGATGTCCACCTCAGATTTTTGATGGGTGGGCTTTCCACATGGCAACTCCATGGCCATTTCTTTAAGCCAATTTTTCTTTATCATTTAATTAACCATTGAATTTTTCATCCATTTCTACATCCAAGTCCTGAATGGATGGTGATAATAATCTTGCAGTCATTAAATCTATGACTTCTCCACAATGACTTCAGGCACCTCTAGTCATTTCGCAGTCATTCTTGTCCGGAATGACTGTTTTGCAGTCATTCTTTGCAGTCATTTATGTACTCATTTTTTTGTAGTGTCATGAACTATTCCAAAATTCTAAAGTYTCATATGGGATTAATTTTCTAAGTTGGAATCTTCTTTCAATTGCCAATAATATCCAATAAAAATAATATGTGTCCTCTTATATGCTTTGTACAATTTAAAATTTATATCATACAATTTATAATCTATACTATTTTCAATTGCTATTTGTATCAACCACGGATGCATTAACGCCAAATTTTGTTGTTGGAATAGAATCTATAACCTCATTTTGAGAATGCTATGAATTGTGATCACCCTCGTCTTGAATTTGATCCAAAAGCACCACAAAAACCATTTGGGGATGTTGAAATGAATTCTAAATAGTTTTCAATGATGATGACAAATTGTTTTTCATCTAAATTCTTGTCATGGATGTTGCTTGAATGGTTTTGGAAGTTTCTCCTTCAAGGTATTTGTGAATTCTCTATATAAGAAGATTCTTAAAAATGAATCACAAAAATTGCCTTTCTAGTGTAATTTGGTCACTTTTATCTCATTCTAGATTTGAATTTTCTTCGCAAAAACGATATTTTTGGACTTTGAGCCTAACAATTKAAATGAAGGCCATAAATTCTATTCTCTATTCCAATTTGCAATCTTGGAAAATTCTCCAAATTGAATATTTTATAGTCATTTGAACTTTTCAATCCTATTCATATTTCATATAGTCAATTAAATTTCCAATTATAGAATGATATGGAAATTTGATTTACAACAGTTGCTAAATGGGTGCAAACAAATTGAAGGAATTCAACCATGCAACAACTAAAAATTGTCTCATGGAAGACAAAGAATCCTTCTATGTAGTACAAAAACACAAACGTTCATCGTTGGAATTTTGTATGAAAGAGAAGGTGTTACACAATGATTGATTTCCAATGAATGCTCTTGTTTGTTTAAGCAAATAATTTATTATATCTCCAAAAAGGATTTTTTCACGGTGATTAGCCTAGCGTACCACTATTAACCCTTGAAGGATATTTAGGACAAAGTGTCCAATGAATGACTTCAATGTTCATTGAAGAAACAAAGAATACACCTATTGGTTCAATAATGAGAGAAATGGTGACTACCTTGGTCATGGAACTTACGTCCTTCAAGGGTCAATCCATAAGCAATGCCAAGGCCATTTTCTAGTCAATGAATGAAAGAGCATCTTTTTGTGTAGGACAAAAGTGCAACTATTCATCATTGAAATTTGAGGTAGAAAAGGAAGATGTTCTACAATAGTTTGACTTCCAATGAGTGCTTTTGGAATTTTTTGGAATTCCTCTGGTATCAAAATTGATGATTTCCACATTCACTAGCTCATTGTTTAACACTTCAACGTCGACACACACGTTTGGCATCCAATGAATGACATAGAATCTTTCTATGTGGGATGGAAGTGCAACTATTCATCTTCATAGTTTTGTGTGGGAAGGAGAGATCTTCTAAACTGAATAGGGATATTAAGGAGATCAAACAATTAAGGGGACTCAATGAGGAAAATTGTAGATGTTCGAAACATGATGTACAATACCCAAACACTTCAGCCACTATTGATGTACAACACAAATAGATATTTATATAGAGTGAAATGTCAAATAATTAGTATGGGTATTTTGATATCCCTATCCAATGTACAACAATTTGACATTCCAATGAGTGCTTTTGGAATTTTTGAAACTAGCAATTCCCATGGTATCGAAATGGAAGATTTCAGGGTCACCGGGGTTTGTCCTTCCATCCTTCCAGGACTAAGGGTTAAAGTGAAACTCCGGCATAGCGTTAAATCGTGCCAACAAACTGGGCTCCACAAGATAATGTTTGAGGATAAAAGTAAATAAAAGCCCCCTAGATTGAGCTGTCACTAGGGTATGTTCTCTAGCCCCCCTAGCTAATTTGGGGTCTCTGATTGCAAATCTGAATTCAGAAATTGCAAAAAAAAAAATTCGTTTTCCCCAGAGGTAAATCTGGCCTGCGGGGCCCAGTTCATTGGCACGATTTAACGCTCTGCGAAACTCCGTGGTCACAGGCCCGGGGTTTCTGGGTAAATGGCAGCCCTCCATCTCGGAATCAGAGGCTGGAATTGCAGAGAATTACTGTACATGAAATAGGCCCCACAAAAACAAAGTGCAACTGCAGAATCATTTCGAGACAGACACACCGCTACGGAACCGACTTTCAGAGAGCATCTGATCGCACCTTCCTAACGTGGCAATTGTATTGGCCTTCAGTCRGTTGTTTTCCTTGTATTGGCAGTAAYTTAAGGCATTCTCYTGCATCACCTTTCAAAGCCATCTTMCATTTGTAACAAGCCTCAACCGCTTTCAGTATTCAAAACAGTATTCGCAATTACAGTTTTCGCTGCAAATCGGATACTTCAGTGCACCCCAGAATCCACCCTCGAAACAGGAATGYGGTTTCTATCCTCCTTCAACTAAGTTATGCGAAGCATTTCGGTCCGAGTGTCCGACCGTGGTTTTGGAGAAACGGAATCTTGGTGAATTCACGCCAGCCCGAGTGTTTTCTTTCTTTCAATTCTCTTGCAAGAAAAGGAAACCAAGCGCACGGCGTGGATCAAAGGAGCTCTCTGCAACTGCATCTGCTCACTCTGTGTTGTGGCTGCTGAGGGTGGTCAATACTATTATGGCATCCCTGCACGTTTCCGGCCCCTTTGTACGATTTCTACGCTCCCATCACTTGCGAATTCCTTGCACAGAGAGTTGGTAGTCTTGTGCTGGAGTGTCTGCCCAGTTCCTCTTGTTTCTTTTTATGATTTTGGGACTACGAAGTGACTAGCTTGCTTGGTGGAGAGCAAATTCTTTCTCCGGGGACGTGATTGTTTGCAATTGCATAATCGCCTTGACTGATATTCATTATGTTGACTGTGGGTWAATTAATTAATTTTGTCTCCTGGGGATGCTGTGTGAAATTGGCTTAAATCTGGACGTGGCCCTTAACGGAAGGCTTATGGGCTGTTGTTTTCTTACAATTGCAGACACGGAGGTGGCGAACGTGCACCTCCTGCCCACCGCCATGCATCAGACGAAACGGAGCTCAATTGTCACGAATTGCAGTTCCTAATTGCAAAGTAAGTGGCGTACAATCGCCGTGTGTTTCCTTTGGTGCTCACCTTGGCGATAATCCGCAAGGCATTGAGCGAACTGCAACGCCTTGTCGTTCTCAGAGCTTTGATCTTCTCGGAACCTAATACTCTGTGTGTTACAACACTAGGGTTTCAATTTCTTGGACCTGACCTAACGAGGAAGAGTTCGCCCACATGATCTTGTGCACAGAGTTCGAAATGGCGAGTATCCATCGTAAGAGCAGCAGGGGCTTGTCCCTTCGGTTTCAAAAGCTCCATTGGCAAGGGTGTCAACCGAGAACTGTCGATGGAAATGAACGTGGCGACGGTGGGTCCTTCTGTGMATACAACACCCTATGCCCCTGCTCCATCTTCCGAAGCCCCTGACGACGTCAATCTCGGACCTGGTTCGCCCYTACTCAAACAGAGTCTGAATTGCAGTGCTGTCTGAATTKTGGACATATCAGRATCCTATAATGGGTAGCAACGTTCGGGATCACCAATCTTTGTGCACAATTGGTAGTAGTCGCATAATCTGCAAAGCATAATTTGCATGTGGTTTCAGGGACATACGAGTACTTGCCGCTGAAGATCCCTTACCGCATGACGATGGGCATAGAGCCGCTGGACATGGAGGATTGGATTGAGATCGACGTCTTCTACGACGAAGAAATGGCTCTCCGTCGTGAGATTTTGGAAAGCCGTAAAGAAGTGGTCATCGTCAGCCGACCCGAGGCGACGGAGGCCAACTGGGAAGTGCTGGAGATGCTGGTCGAGTTTCTGCCAAAACGTTTTCCGGATCGGTTCCGTCGTGAGGGCGCCCTGTTGTATAATCTCGCGACTGGCGATTGCTACAACGTCGATGATCGGTCGCTCGATCCACTCGAAGTGACGTCACGTCTCATTCAGGTGCGTCTCCTGTTTTCATTGGAGCCGTGAGAGTAGCAAAGAGCTATTGCTCTCAGTTTGTGAATTAGGTTTACCGGTTTAGGGTTCTTGCTTTTTTTTCATGAGTTTCTTGCAGTTCTGCTCGCTTATAGGCAACATCATCTCATCTGTTCTCACTCTGGTTTAGCCTTCAAGTTGCAAGTAGCGTTAGTATGACTTGGCTAAATGTCCATGGCTACTGAACTTTGAATGGAAATGGGCTTGAATACTGTACCTTCAATAGTGGTCGATCTGCAACCTCCCACTATGCACAAGCATTTTATTCATGGTGATGGAACTTGATCCCCACAAATTGGGCACGTCTACCCAAAGAAATCTCTCCTGTAAGATCCATTCAAATTCCAAAAATCACATTCCTACTAACGTATGGAGTTGGACTGTTGGATGCATATCTACGCTTAAAGGTGGACACAAATTGAATCCTTTCTTCATGTGAAGAGTGGGGAGTGAGTGTACCTTCGAATTCTGAAGCTTCGTCATGGTGGGGTTGATGGAATGTGCAGGAAGATGTATGTGTGATGATGAAAGTGRACGGCACATTGAGGCTCGTCTCGGGTGCGGTGTTGTTTCCCCAACGGTGGCAGTTGCTGGAGAAGATGGGGATGGACATGCGGAACATTCACCTGCCCGTGCCCTTGTATGCGGAGGTRATTGGATCTGCCGTGGAACACTTCATGGACCGCTTGAGAGTGGGCAAGCCTGTSTGGCGCGCCAATTGGGCTATCGCCGATGATCCCACTCTGTTTCAACCTTTGAATGAGGTAGGCTGGAGTATAGTAAACTATTGTCCCTGAGTACTGATGTCATCAGCGTGGCGTTGGCGGTTGAAGACCAAGGTAGAAGAATCTTAACTTAATCCTACACATTCTGCTCTAGTCGGATACATTACTGTTAGCACATGAAATTGGATCCGAACGCTCCAAAGCATGCATTATTTGGATAGAAATATGCCTGGTACTACAAAAGTTGTCGGCTTAAATAGAAATATGCTCAAAAGCTTATTGGCAGATGAACTGAAACCAACACACGATCAGATATCTAGGTAGTGTACATGTACGTCTTCAAAAATTAAGCTGTTCTCATCGTCTAAGATTTGAGGGGCTTGAATATTGGAATTGGATTCTCCGACCTTACTTCCTGTTGTCAACGCTGGAGCATTTGTACAGTACAGTACAGCCCAATGCCCCTCCGTCAAGAAACAGATGCACCTGGAGGCTAGCCTCCCAGTGTAAAATAATGCATTGTTGCAAACACGCCCCTTCTGAAAGCTCACTGCTGGTGCTGTTCAGAACAATGTATTATAGTTCCTTTTCCACCTTTGAAAAATTCAATAATTCCATCTTTACACCCACTAATTTAGTGCAATCCAATCCCAGCACTCAACTGTATAACTTACACTCTATACCACTTGAGTGGGTGCAAGTGCTGCGATGGTTTCTAGGGTTTGCTCAACCTYAACTAAGCCCGTGCATGARCACCATCTTTCTCGAGAGCAGGGTTGATGAGTGCAGCGATGKTTTCTAGGGTTCGCACAACTTCGAGCATGGTGGTTCTTAAACCTGTTCATGCTTAGCTTGCTCGCCACCTTTCTCCAGAGCAGGGTTGAGTGCTGCGATGGTTTCTAGTGTTTGCACAACCTCAAGCATTGCAGGTCGATACAACGGCGAAGCCTCAGTGCAACGCATCGCAAGATTCAAGAACGCCGAAATCGCTTCGGCCTTGCCCGATCGCAGCACATTCTCATCACAGACGGCTGTAGCATTCCCCTGTGCGACGAGAATCCTCGCCATTTCGATGAGATTCGAACCGCATCGGCCATTGAAATGGGGTCCAGTGGGGCGTTTCCCGGACAGAAGCTCCAGCATGACGACGCCGAAGCTGTAGACATCGCCCTTGGTCGTGGCTCGCCAGGTCTGCGAGTATTCAGGCGGAACATACCCCGGCGTCCCCGCCACGACCGTGCTCACGTGCGAGCAGTCGATGTCCATGATCCTCGCCATGCCGAAATCGGTGAGCACGGCTTTGAAGCTCTCGTTCAAGAGGATGTTGCTGGACTTCATGTCGCGGTGGATGATGAGGTGAGTGCACTCGTGGTGCAGAAACGCCAGGCCTCGCGCGGTCTCCAAGGCGATTCGGATTCGGAGCGGAAATAGGAGTTTCGCAGCTTCCTCCTCACTCTCGTAAAGCCAGTCGTCTAAGCTGCCGTTGACGAAGTACTCGTACACGAGCAGCATCTCCTCTTTGTAGCAGCAGTAGCCCAACARGGAGACGAGGTTCTTGTGGTGGATCTGACCGAGGGTTTCCATCTCGGCTTGAAATTCCCGGGGACCCTGAGCGCCGTTCTGGACCAGCTTCTTGATGGCCACGGTGGTACCGTTGGCGAGTTTGGCCTTGTACACGATTCCGAACCCACCGTCTCCGAGAATGTTGTCCTCGCTGAAATTCGAGGTGGCTTGCTCGAGGTGGGCGTATGTTAGGGATTCCARGCATGGCGTACCAAACGACGCAACCAAGCTGCTTCTTGACCAATTCGCATGCGATTTCCCTGGAGTCACACAGGCAAGTGAGACGGAGTAGCAGACAGTAGTAGACAGGAGAAACTGTGCACTAGGTTCAATTCCAGAACAATGCATTAAAATTGCATTGCATTTAGGGTTTAAGGTTTCAAGGTTGGAGATGGTGATTAYCTGTTAATTTGTGAATGCTAGTTCATGGTACACCAAGATCTGCTAGGTTCAAATTGACTTGAGTATGGTTGTAAAATCAGACGTAACCAGTCTTGAACAAATTAAGCAAAGTCGGCAGTACAAGGTCTCACCTGTGGAACGCCAGTGGGATTTTGTGTGGCTAGGGCTCCAGAAATCCACACCTTTCTTGACGTCGGCCATCCTCTTTCGCCACTTCGCCACGATGCAGTACAGGTAGCTCAACAACAGCAGCGCCGAAATTGTGCAGAAGCTGCTGGTGAGACCCATTTCGAGGATTTTCATAGTCTTCTTTGTGGGGATCTCATTGGAGGAAATCCCACCGAGCACTTGACTGCACAGCTTCGGTAGATTCGTGGCTTCGATCGTCAAATTCACGAGTATCTGCTTGTACTTTGGGTCCGTGTCGTTGAAGCAGAGGTTGACATCGCCCATGTAGGGTTCCCATCCCAAGGTTGTAAACTGCCCCTTCCTTGGGATGGAGCCGCTCAGTTTCGGATTATAGGAGACGTTCAACACAGTGAGTGCATACAAGTCTCCGAGCTCGGGTGGAATCTCACCGGAGAGGTCATTGTAGGCCATGTCCAGGGTGATCAGCAATGAGGCATTCCCTAACGAGTTGGGAATCGACCCGTTCAACTTATTGTGCGAGACGTTGAAGTTGTAAAGCGGTTGGTCACCGATATGTTCAGGGATCGGACCCTGTAATYGATTTTCTGATAAGATGAGGAACCCTATGGTAGCGTTTCGGAGATCGGGTAAAGGGCCGGATAAATTGTTCTTTCCCAGTTGCCAGTACCTGAGCACTTTGTCCTCGCCAAGCAATCGACTGCTTCGGAGCTTCAAGGCGCCTTGAACGAGGAGGGGTAACCAACGGTGGCATTTCTTCGGATCTGAGACGTCCAACAACGATTGAAAGTGCTGAGATTGCTCGGGCGACCATGTCGATAATATGGAGCACTCGCCTACTGCATCTAAAATCCAGGGAGTCTCTCGGTTTTGTCGAAAGACGCGGTCGGAGTCCCATCCTATGGGGCCGAGTTGAGGAATTGGTCCTCTCAGATGATTGTGTGCCAAGTTGAGCCACATCAAGCTGGAGCAGTTTGTGAGCGTCTGTGGAATTTTTCCTGTCAGCGAGTTGTTTCCGAGCTGCAACCACAGGAGGTCCTGCAGATTTCCGAGAGTTTTCGGGATAGTCCCGTTGAGGAAATTCGACGACAAATCYAACCCCTGTAGTTTGTACAAAAACCCAAGCTCTGTAGGAATTTTTCCCGTTAAGTTGTTGAACGAGAGSCGGAGGAGCCGCAAGCTACTCATATTGCCAAACTCCGGCAACACGTTGCCCTGGAGGGAATTGTTACTCAAATCAATGTACCGCACTGATTTGAGCGTGGTTATCTCCACTGGAATCGTCCCGACGAATTTGTTGATTTGAAATGTCGCAATCTTGAGGTTGGGCAGTTGACCTAGCCAAGTCGGAATTGTCCCCGTSAGCGCGTTGTTGCCGACATCCAGAACTTCTAACGAGCTGAACTGACTGAAATTTTGTGGCAAGGGTCCGCTCAGGTTATTGTTTCCCAACCCTAGAAGCCTCAATTTCTTGAGCTTGCCTAATTCTCCTGGAATCGATCCGGTGAATTGGTTTCCTTGCATGATCAACATCTCCAAGTTGCTGCAATTGCCGAGTTTGGGCGGCAGTTGGCCTCTCAAGTTGTTCCAAGCGACGTCTAGCTTGTATAGAGATTCACAATTTGAGAGGAGACTGTCAGGAATGGACCCATTGATGGCCTTGTTGTCAGCCATGACGAGCTCCTCAAGGTGATTCAGCCGGCCGAATTCTCGAGGGATCTCACCGTGGAAGGAATTGTTGCCGAAGTCTACGGTACGTAAGTTTGGACAACTGCTTAGTATTGCTGGAAGTCTTCCTGTGAGGTTGTTGGAGGACACGTTGAAGAAGTTGATGTTATTGCAGTTTGCAAATAGCCCAGATGGAATGGTTCCATACAACTGATTCCGCGACAGGTCCAAGCTCTTGATATTGATGAGTCTTCCGAGCTCCGCTGCCATTGAGAGATTCCCTGCTCTTCCTATCTATCATCTATGTAACCAATCTCTCTGCCCTTGCAACTAATTCTTACTCACGGCTCACTTCAGGGTGTATTTTCTCTAGAACAACTTCGTTGTTGCAATTCTGGTTACCGCGACGCAAGGTCTTAAACTTCGGCGGCAGTGTGGAGCTCCAATATGAGCTCGTGTACAAGAGAGTTTCTTGGCTGCGCGCAAGCCATTTCTTCGCTTCCATCACTTTGTTACAACACCCTACAGATATGTGAACTCAAGAAGACTATCGGTACTATCGAAATTTCCCTCCAATAGAGCGTAATGTCCAGGGTAACAGGAGGTAAAGCTTCCGCATCACTTATCACAGCACTCTTGAGCAGGCTATTGATGACGGAGTTACGCACGAACAATCGGCAAAAGATATATCGACTTCTGAAGATCACCCAATGACGACCTCAGAGATGTTCATTCTAAGTCCAGGGAACACTACTAACTCAAGTCAGTGTTTGCGTAAGCTAATAATGAAGCGTGTGGTGGTACTCTGCAGTTTTGCAAGTCCCATGAGACTTCGAAGAAATGAGCAGTCAAGATCATTATAGCCTCCAAGGTGCGCACTCCAGTGAACGTAGCAAAGGTAGCACTTAGTACTCAATGACCACGAAACTTCAAACTCTTTATGGACCCTCCTTTTTAACAGAAGACCAAAAGCAAAACAGGCATTGAATAATCTCGATAATCTCCATCCCTGGTCAGCTTCTTCGCGGAACTTGAGGATGACTAACTTAGAACCGGGCTCCTGAAGACCTGAACAAACAAGTGAAGCGCGGTAACAAAGAGATTCATTTGAAGAAAGTGAAGGGAGTGGACGCTTTGTACGTCACAGTAGACCTTGGTTTTAACTTACCGCAATGAATGTTGATATCCCAGATGAAAACAATGCTTTTATGACCCTCTGCATTCAGTTACCACCAAAGAAACCAAGCACCTAGCTATAGTAGCTAGGCTACGAGATGCGCTGTCTCTGTAACATTGAATCGCTTTTTTGGAAAAAGGTTCAATTCAAGCTTCCTCACACTCAGCTTCTGTCAATGCAAAACTGGCCTCCTCCTTTTCGATCCAGACTCTAGAGCTATTCAACAAAGATCGTGTTATGGAGACATAAAGAGGTCCATCGAGTGAACTTGTTGTAATGCCATCAACAAAGTTCCTAAGCCATGACTTTCAGGCTCGTTTAAAAAAAGATTTGACAGAGGTGAAGATGATCTATCATACTTAAGTCTTGTTTCTTCTAATCATGCTCCGCCGATGTTCCTCGTTGTTGCATCTGTGAACATTAGGGTACAGCCTTCAAGAGTTGCATTGGAACGGAGCTTTTGGTCCAGATGTTATTCCACTTCCATGCATCTGCTTTTGTGACTCGCTTGTTTTCGTGCCTGAATCATGATTGTTTTAGTTTACATAAGGTCATGCAATTGTGTTTTCAGGGCACCAAAAACTTGTGACATTCAAGACCCTAGAATGTAGGACAAGTTTAGAGTTACGCCTCAAGGCCGGGCACCCCGCCTTTGAAACTGTCAATCATGTACAGTAGTGCATTTCTGCCCAATTTAGGCGAATTGGTCGCTGCCTCGTAACTGACGGTACAGCTTGATCCTGGAAATATGGAAAATCAAAGCCTGTTGAAGTATGACCTCTGAAATGACATTCTGAAGTAACCTGCATGCGAGCCACGAAATCGTTGACTGGAGCTCACCTTTGTCAGACTTGTCGTAGTAGTGAAGAAGTTAAGTTGGGACCCCAAGTGCTACGAAGCGAAGCTTAACGGCTGTATTAATGACACCCAACAAAATGCTACAACGTGCCACAATGGAACCTCTCGAAAGGAATAGGTCTGGAGTCTGGACCGGTCTGACAAGATTACATTAGAGAAAAATATTACATTAGAGACGTTCTAATTAATTGTTTCCTTAGTTAGAGTAACGGTTTCAGTTGGAGAGGTTTCTATTGCCTGTAGTGTGCAATCCTGACTCGTTACTTCTAATTTTCGTATGAATTGCCGGTGGGTTATGCATAGCACTGCAACTGAAGGCTAACTGACAAATAGTCTTAGGAAAAAAAAGACTTTCCCATGACTTTTTTCCTGATCTACAACACTACAACGGTTCCGATTATAAACCACTGACTGTTCATTCACAATAACTTGAACTTTTCACAAAAAATTCTGAAAATTTAATTTCATTAAAAATAATACTAGAAACAATTTCTCTTCTAAATAGCAAAGAAATAGCTTGAGATACTTAGTGAAAGATTTTGAGGGTTGGTTACACAATCATGGGCCCCGTCCTCTAGCTCCTCTGTTTAAAATTCAATCCCATCACCTCAAAAAGTCAAATTAGAAACAATGGCACAATATAGGACCATATATGTTAGTTACAAAATTGTATTACAAATAATATTGAAGTCCAAATGAAGTTCTACATTGAAATGGTTGATCCACAATTTGTTGAACAATAATATATGTTGATTTTATAATTGTAAATGGTGAACTGCAATGCTTACAAAATATTTTAAAGATTAAAGAACCCTAGGCCTTTAAGGTTCTAAAATATATATACAATTTTTATTTAAAAAAAAAATACAAAATGGAGAAACCAACCAATCATTAATTCATAAACCTAGCACCAACAGATAGAATATATAGGCAAATCTCACATACTTTTGTCAAAAATACTAGATTGTAGAATTTATTGTAAAGCAAACTCCACCAAATGAGGCAACAACATATTCAAAGAAAAATATAGACATGTTATACTTACCTTAAAAATTCCTCCTCTTGTTTTCCACCTTATGTTATGTTTTCACACGTGTGCCAAAAAAATATACACATTTGAAACTCTCAAGAAGTATTTTGACATTCTTGTACTAATTGCATCCTAATGAACTCAAAATATTCAATAAATAATTGATGAAATTAATCATTGAATTTAAGCAATAAGAAATACAGAGGTACTCAAAAAGATGGAAATAAACTTCTTGTTTTCTTGTTTATTCGTCCCCATTATTATTTTAATGCCTAATTTATTTTTTGAATCCATACTTTTGAAGAATGCTAGGATGAATGAAAAGTTATTTAGACAAAACATTACCTTAAACATTCAACGTTCAAAATATGTAAATAATATCCCTATACGAAAGATAAAAAAAAAGTGTAAGAAAAAGTTGGTGATTTTCATTTTTTTTTCCTTTTACCTATTGTTGTGTAATTCCAATGGTTGGTTTGACTAAAGATTTGAGTTTGTAGAAATGCAATTGTTGAATGAAAGAAGTTTATATTTCAATAAATATTCAAGTGTACAAACCTTTTGAACAAAAATGTAAAAAAACAAGATGAAATCCAAAGAAATGACTTTTAAGAGAACTTTAGTGTGAATGAGTGCCAATCCAATTTTTGTCAAAATGATAATTGCGTTTTTATTACCACCTAAAGTGACCACACTTGCACAACACGCTTTGGGTTCACCAAATTACACCAATACCTCATTATGCAAATTTGTCCTATTTGTGAGGGAGAAATTAGCATCACTTAGAAATCAACATCAACACATAATTCTATCTTCTTAAAAATTGACTCAAAGCAAGACTATTTCAAAATGAACTAATTTAATAACTTTGATAAATAGTTTCACACAAACTATAAAGACATAGCAATAGGGGGAGTCACAATTGATCACAGATACCATATTGTTCTCCAAGTTCATTGAAAGATTTTTTGTATGGCTGAAAGTGGTTGGCGCACAAAACACAAATATCAAATTTGTGGAAAATTCTTCATCAGCCAACATGACATTTAAACTTTGAGCAAATTTGTTTAAGAATCTTTGAGGTAATTTACTATGACTATTCCTAATATAAACTGAATAGTGAAATTAGGTTGTCCCTCACTAACTTCTCAACATTTTACACTACATAAATATTTTTTGTTATTGTCCAAGGATGCGGTAATTTTCATCAATTCCCAATGTATATGGTATGGGTTGGTGCATGGATTCAAGCCCAATTCAAAGGGTTGCATGTCCTCCACATGGACAAGGAGTCATGATATAACTTTTTTGGATAAGTTATAGCAACCTAATTTGACTATTCGGGGTAGTTTTCTCAAAACTTTGAAGCAATTAAACTTAGTAAACTTAATATAAGGTCGGAAGTCTATAAAGCACCCATTTGAGAGCTCAAAACTAATTTGGGGAAGTTAGACTTCTTGAAATATTCTGGATTGGAAATGGCATCTAACTCAAGTTGTTTCAAGTTTTCGAAGCTTCATGGACTTTGTTTTGAATTTTTGAAGTTGAAACGCACTCATCACCAAAAACATCCACCTCTTAAAATGCACTATATTTGTACATTGTTGGATAGAAAAATATCTCCTTAGCACATATCACAAGTCCATAATTTTATTTTCATCCATGATCTGACCATTTCGTCCAATTTTTCTTTTTTTGTGATTTGAAGTTTTTTAGCAAAAAAAACTTCATGGTTTGTTGCCATTATTTWGCCATTGAAATTAGTTTTTTCAAGTGCAATTTAGCACTATGATGCCCAAGACAAGCCAATCTCACTACACTGAATAGTGAAATTAGGTTGCCTTTACAATTAGGTTGCCTTACCCCCAAGCAAGTTACTCTACAACCCGTCAAAATCAACAAATATTTCTACAAATCCTTCCATTTGTATGCATTGAGGTTCTTTGAATTCCAACTACACCAATAAGTAAATTCAAAAGTACAGCATTTTCGTAAAATGACAATAAATATTTATTTAGTGTGGAATGTCGAGAAATTAGTGAGGGACAACCTAATTTCACTATTTAGTGTAGACCAAATGGGGATTTTAAGGGGGCCAATTATAGGGGATTAAATTAAAGGGACTTACTAAAATTGAAGGGACTTATTGTAGAAAATTGTAGATGTTCGAAACATGATGTGCAGCCTCCTGACACTTCAGTTACTATTTATATTCAACAAAGTTAGATATTTATATAGTGTGATTTGCCGATTAATTAGTATGGGTTCCCTTAATACCCCTTCCAAAAAAACACTTTCAAGCAGTCAACCAGACTAACCCATTGACAGGTGGACATGAAGCTCAAAAGGGGGTCCTCCTGGAAGACCCGTCTGGCTCGCCAAGTTTGACCTTCAGTTAAAAGTTTGATGACTGGGCAACCTTTCCACATCCAGAAACTTCTGTCAACAGCTTTACAAGTTTCAAGACAAATAAAATAAAACTATAAATAAATAAAACATTAGTCATCCCTTAGAGGACATTTCATGTTCCCACTTGCTTATTCTTCATTATATTGAAACTAACCTTTCAAAAATTAGATATTTTGGTCCGAAATGACCCTAAACTACCCCGGGTGATGGCGAAAAGTGGTAGGTGCAAGCAACCAAGTGCATCCACGAGGTTGCCGGTTCAATTCCCCGTGCCGACATTTGCTCACATGGGGGTTGTTTATGTTCTGCCGCTTGTGTCCAGACGGGGATAACCTATGGCGTAATTCTGGCTCATTTTCCGGTTGCCATGGATGTGTCGTGTCAGTCCACACTGCGACCCAGGTCGTATGTTATCAAAAAAAAAAAAAAAAAATTAGATATTTTCCTCATCTAGTACTATATGTATTCAAAATGTAACTTCTTTTTTCCATAATTAAAAACATTAGGATGAAATTTGAATGATTTTTGTAAAATGTTTTTTTTCTTCCAAAAATCACAATGATTTTTGAAATGATTAATTTAAGTATGAAATTTTAAGTAAAAATGGAGATGATCATAGTGATAAATATTATTAATGGTGTGATTATTGTGATCATACTGAGAGATTTTCTTAAAAATCAGTAACAAAAAATGAAGAAAAATCATATCAATTACAATACATGCTTGGAAAATCTAAATTTTTTTATATATGTAGTTTAGAATATTGTAGTACAAATCAATTTACCATATCATTCAATGTCTTTTTTAACCCCTAAAGGTTTTTGACTATGCTTTCACCAAAAACGCTCCAACACTACCATTTCCAGTACAACTACGAAATTTTAGAAAAAAAAGCATTTTTGGACACATAAAACCGT